>RJWJ010006292.1:0-53520 GCA_004363605.1 Indri indri
GTCCTATATAAATATTATCATTTTCTTTATGTGCTATGACCCAGAAAAGATTAGTAAACACAGTTCCAGTAAGTGATTTGAATACCTTTAACTTCTTTCACTATCAAAATCATATCCATTTTTCAAGATTCAGATCAATTGCAAACTTTTCTATGAAGCTTCCTAATGCCTCTCATTGGAAATTTCCCTTCTGTATGTTCATGTTTAAAGTCCTTCATATATTCAGTCTATCAACACATATTTATTGGCCACCAGCTATGAAAGTTAGGCATGGTGTTTAGGTGTTAGGATTGCAACAATGAAGAAGAATAAAGGACTCCTTCATTAGACCATAAGCATATTGAAGGCAGGGAACATTGCTTACTCATCTTGGTATCCTTATCTTCTTTAAAAGATTTCTTTCTTTCTATTCCTTTCCTCTCCTTCTTTCTTTCTTCCTTTCTTTTCCTTTTTTTTGGGGGGGCAGATAGGGGATAGAGCGCAGCTTTATCATCATAGCTCACTGCAAGCTCATAATCCTGGGCTTGGGAAATCCTCCTGCTTCACCCTCCCAAGTAGCTGGGACTACAGGCACATGCCACCATGCCAGCTAATTTTTCTATTTTTGGTAGAGACAGGGTCTCGTTCTTGCTCAGGCTGGTCTCAAACTCCTGGCGTCTAGTGATCCTCCCACCTCAGCCTCCCAAAGTGCTAGCATTATAGGTGAGAGCCACCACACCCAGCCAAAAGATTTCTTGAGTACATTATCTTCTAGTTTAATTGCAAAATATAGTATGTTTGCTTAATATATTATTTTATAATAATGAATTTCCATGCACTCTCATTTAATCATCACAATAATCTTATAAAGTAGTTATTCTTACCACCCTCAATTTGCAAACAAGAAAACTAAAGCACAAAATTGTTAGCTAACTTCTCCAAGGTCACACAGGTAGAAGGTGGCACAGGTATTCAATGAACACTTCATGGGATGAAGTGCTTTACAGAACTGATCACACTCTCAAGGGTCAGGTGATACTTAAAATACAATTACTGAGAAATTTCTAACATATTTTACTGATTTTGGAATCCAAATAACAACAACAACAAAAAAATCTCTATAATCTCTTTAATCCAAAGTAAAACCTAGATCTTAACCCTGGGGAAATGAACAAGAAACCATTTGCCATCCAACACAGGAAACACAGGATGGATTAGCAACATCCAAGCAGTAGGGGTTTCATTTGAGAAGTTAGAATCGCTTGCCAGAACAGTGATAAAACTGGCTGTCTAACTCTAGAGGGTTATGGAGGCTTTATCACAAGAAGTAAATAAATAACATCAGCAGTTTAATTAGGCATTTACCTGAGGGAGGGGACTGGACCAGGTGATCCCATGAGGTCTTTCATTCTCTGGGGTTGTGCTCGGGTCAACGTCTCTCCACCACCGTTACCCTGTCCTGTAATTCTTTTGCAAATAAAACACAGTGCCAGTGGGCCCACCCACCTCTGCCCTCTCATTGAAAGGCAAAATCTCTTCAGAAAAAATGCTGTGTCAAGAGCAATATGCCACAAAAACTAAAGATCGCCAGAAGACATACGAAAGGACTAAATCTGCCAGGGGGGGATTTGGGTAAGGGAGAATGTAATTACCTGAGCTGGAACTTGGCCAGCAAACAAAGATTAATGCAGAAACAGGAAGGCTTCCATCCTGTAAGAAGTTCTAAGCAAGCCTTTGGGATCAGAGGTGGTCAGGGCCTGAGTGTTATGTTTCATTTGATTTCTGCCATCCCTGGGAACACAGTGGCCCCTTGCTGAAACATTAGTTCCAAACTGACTGGAAGAACAGCCTCGCTCACTAAAGCATCAGCATTATCAATTACTTCGGACAGTCTAGAAAGCAAAGGGGATTTAAGTGTTGGCAGGATTATGAAACGCAATCCAGGGTGTGCGAGGGAGAGGGGAAGGGAGGAAATGCTATTTCAGAGGCATGGACAGCTTGTACTTTGTAACTCCCTAGTGCCTCTCAAATTGTGTCCTTCCTTTCCCTTTCCAGCTCCATCACAGTTCAAGCTTTTTGTCTTGGTATTTTTGCAGGGATTATTGCAATGGGTGCACTAAACTCTAGGGGGAGCTCGAGCTCCCTGGTGGGAGCAGAACTCAATGAGTTCCCACATGCAGTTAATGAGCAGTGTGGCAAGACCCAAACACCTGGCAGCTGTGTCTGTGTCAGGAGTGCTTCCTTGTGATTGCTCTGCTCTCTCGGAGAGTTCCATCTAGCTCATGCTGTGGCAAAGCAGCCTAGGACTATGCAAAAGGCAAAACAGTTATGATTAAAACCAACGGGCAGGTTACCAGAGGCTGGGGATCGAGGTGGGAAAATGGGGAGTTATTGTTTAGTGGGGTCAGAGTTTCAATTTGAGACGATGAATAGAAGTTCTGGAGATGGAAAGTGGCAATGATTGCACAACAATATGGATGTACTTAATGTCACTAACTGTATACTTAAAAATGGCAAAAATGGGGCCAGGCATGGTGGCTTGTGCTTGTAATCCCAGCACTTTGGGAGGCTGAGGTGTGAGGATCACTTGAGGCTAGCAGTTGGAGACCAGCCTGGGCAACATAGCAAGACCCCTTCTCTAAAAAAAAAAAAATAAAGAAAAATCAGCTGGATGTGGTGGTGTGCACCTGTGGTCCCAGCTACTTGGGAAGCTGAGGCAGGAGAATCACTTGAGCTCAAGAGTTGGAGGTTACAGTGAGCTATGATCATGCCACTGTGCTCCAACCTGGGTGATAGAAAAAGACCCTGTCTTGGGAAAAAAAAAAAAGCTAAATGGTAAATTTTGTTATGTATATTTTACCATAATTTAAAAAAATCTTTCCTCATGTGTTTGAATAGATTCAAAGGTCTAAATTTTTTGGTATTACTGTAACATTGGGATCTTTAAATAAAGCTATGACATCACTTTTAAAAAACAAAAAACATCATTGGAGGCATATAGACCTGGATCAGCCTCTCAGGTAAATCACTCCGCAAATTTACCCTTTCCATGGGAAATGTGCTCAGAGAAAGTAAAGATTGGGGTCTACCGTCTTATCTTACAGAGGAAGAAACTGGGACCAGTGCAGCAACCCAACTAAATCTCTGTCACTGTGTCCCCATAGTCCTGAAGCCTCTATCTGTACCTTTGACACTGTTGTTCCTTACTGTGCCTTTCATTCTGTCACCCAGACCTTCACCTGTTGGTGCTGTGCATGGCTGGCTTATCCCCTCAAGCCTAAACTCGTGTGGGGGATGAGTGCAGATACCTCTTCTCTGTGCTCGCCTGTGTTTGTTCTCTTTCTCACTAAATTAGGCAGTGAACTTCTAGAATATTAAGACTGTCTTTAAATCCTTAATACAGAAAGCGGTACCTGGCACATAGTAGGTGCTCCACAAATATCTGTCTAACCCAACTTTATGTACTATGAATCCCTGAAACATATCTTCTTCCCCAGGCCCCACAAAGACACCAGAATATCTAAGCTTTAGAACATGAACCACCCTATGCAGAGAACTGAAATTCCTATGCAGGGAGGTCACTAGGGAAATATGTAGGTGAGAGAACAAGGGCCTGGAGTGGGACCAAACACCCAAGCCCTAAACAGAATTCTAAACCCGAAGCGGTTATTTAGATCGCAAAATGATCGCCTTCCACCACATCACCGAGTTAACTTGGCTGTTTCATTCGGTCCTACATCCACTTGATGTCACTCTCACTGCCAGTAGAACAGTGTGTCCAGGGCCTTTGGTCACAGAGCTCTTACATTAATAGCCTTCGGAAAAGCACAGCTATACCAGGTTTGGGAGGAGTTGGGGGCTCCCTGAAGACATAGCATGATGCAATGCACCATCTTCCCGGGGCTCCCTCCTCTTTACTCCAAGAACAAAACACCCACACCCTGTCTCATTTCCAAGTTCTCTGTCCCGAAGACACCCAGAGAGAGATAGGGTACTCGTGGTGCTTGGCGCTGAATCAGGCCTGATGGGGTGGATGCTGCTGCCTGGCCGGGAATGTGGACTTTGGGATTAAACTCAGGAGTGTTTCTTCCTGTTCTCATCTATAGGAACTCTTTTTTTCCTGCTGTGATGTCTCCAGTTTATGAATTGACCGATTCTATTTTCCCCCAAGATAGAATTTTGCTGTATGCTAATTTGTTGTTCCTGAGCATACAGCAATAAAACAAGAAACTTAGCCTGGTCCATTACAAAGGCTCGGAGACTTGGAATATCTGGGTTCTGTTCCTGGCCCTGATACTTATTTGCTAGGTGACATTAAATGAGTCATGAAAGGAGGCTGCATCTTTTAAATGTGTTTTTTTTAACCAGATAGCCTATGTGGATAGTTTTAGGGTCCTAATGAAAAGAAGGACAATCTTTCTAGAGAACCCTTGAGGAAAATGTACACAATAAAGCCTGGCTAGCATTATTCCCTCTTCCAAACACAATCAGTAACATAACTTTAGGAATTCTCAGCCATAAACATATGGGACACTGAAATCTCAGATATACTCCCCCACCCACTTTCATCCTGTAGTAGTCTCACCCAAGCGCCATATAACTGAGGACGAAGCACTTAGCTTCTTTAAGCCTGGATTTAAACAATTGCTTGCAGTGAAACCCAGCTCTCCCAGGGGAGCCATTCATGGCCAAAGCCCATGGGGCAGGATAAAATACTTTGGGGACAGCCGCTGGCTGCTCTGAGAAGCCCTGATCCTCCCACTGCTGTCCGCTTGCAGCCTGGGTAGCAAACACTTTGTGTCTGTTCACAGTCACCTGGTGCCACCATCCAGATCAGATCTGACACTGCCATAGAGGTGTGGTTCTTCTTCCTCTCCAGCCTGGGCATATTTTTCCTGGTTGCTTCTTCATAATCAACCAGTCACCTTGAGCTCTCAGATAGCTCTGAAGAGGGTCCAAGGGGCAGTTTGACAGTGTCCAATGACTCAGCAATGCCTCCCATTCTGTTGGGTGCCTGCACCTGCATGTGACCCATGGAAGAAGAGGTGGAGGAGGAGGAGGGAGAGACAAATGTCACTTAGAATGTGTTGGATAGAAAAAAATACAGTTTTCTCACCCGAATACATAAATCTACCATCAAGTTCAAACTGCTTAAGAAAATTAAATGATGTTTCAGAAGTTTTTCCTTCAAATCACACACCACTGCTAACAACACATAGTTATGCATTTCGTTTAAAATTGTTTTCTGCACAGCTAGTGAATTCCACAAGAGCAGAAACCGTGCATGTTTTCTCCTCAGTGAACCCCAGAACCTAGGGTAGTGAACAGCTCATGATGTACTCCATAATATTTGGCGGAAAAAAACTGAAACTCTTCAGAAATCTTTATTTTATAGACAGTTAAGGAGTTAAAGCCGACAAAAGAACTTTAGTGATTGTCTTCTTCAACTTCCCTCTCTTACAGATCCAGAAATTGAGTCCAAAATGTGAAGTAATTTACCCAAGGTTATGTAACATGTCAGCAGCGGAGAGGTAAGCTTCCAGAAGTTCATTCCTATCAATTCTAGTTTGTTCCCTTCTGCGTACCCCGGGCTCAGGTAGTTCCTGGTATGTGGTAGGTGCCAAGATATAGTTCCAGGAACCACAGTTTGAGATCCACTGGTCTGGTAACACCAAACTTCTTATACTTAGCCCAAGATACCATATACTTATCCAAAACATTTGGGACTTGCTTAGCTTTCACCCACTGATGCCTTCCACATGGCCTCTCCTCAGTGTCAAACACGGTGTACACTTCTACTATAGCACATACCATATTAGAATTATTTGTTCTGCCTGCTAGTATCTGCCTTACAATTGCAAGCTCCTTGAGGGAAGGCATCCTATTCCTCCTAAGAGCACTCTCAGCCTAGCACAGTGCCTGGCACACAACAGGAGCTCCATAAATGCTGATTGGTGGGAGAAGAACTAAAGGCAATTGCGAACATCCACTGTACACATTCCTTCCAATCTATGTGCTAAAGGTATAGTTTTTTCACACCCTGGTCTTCCAAATGCAGCAAACATCACAGAAGACTTAAGGACAATTAAAATCACAGGAAATGTTTGCAAGAGGACTTGTTCCATTGCATCCTAACCACACATCACGTGTGTTCAATGAGAGAAGGAAAAGTGTGAGAAAGTGCTGAAAAAAACAAGGAGGTTGGGTGTACAAAGAGGTAGGGGAATTACGATAAATAAGGCTATTTCCTGGCATGGAGTGCCTATACTCCAAATGTTGTTGTTGTTGTTTATTGTGAATGTTGGGGGTGTAGCAGGTGTATTTTCCAACTTTCAAAATGAATAATTTACAGTGGTGTATCAGCACAGGGTTAAAATCCTGGAAAACAGGCTCCAGAATGGTGCCCCGGCTGCTGAAAGGGGGTTGGCAAGTGCATCACCAGTGTGAAGCCTTTGGGCAGGTCACCTGGTACAGATCCCAACTGCAAATATTCTAGATGTCAGGAGTCCTGGCAAGGGCTTTGAGGTTGGAGCCTGGAGAAAATCATGCCTCTGCTGCTTTCTGACCATGTGACCAGAGCAAGGTATTTAACCTGTTTTAGTTTTAGTTCCATCATCTGTAAAACGAAGCTAAAATCCTGGCTAACCTGAGGATTGTGGGAAGTAATGGATATTAAGCACTCAGCACAGGGCAAGGCATGTGGTAGATGATCAATAAACAGTAGCTATTATTATTCCACAAGCAACTCTATACCACTCCATATAATCATGGAGGTTTTTAACATGTGTTAAATGGATTATCTTTATATTTTTAATTAAAAAATTTGGAAAGACCTTGATCAAATGATCAAAACATAATTCCATCTTAACATGGCAGGAACAATGACACCATGTTCAAGGAAAGCTCTGGCACATTTAATTGGATTTTGTCATTATTTTGTCAATATAGGAGTGAAAGATTGTCACTCAAAATAAATCCGACATCAAAGGCAATTGAAAATGATAATGTTATTGTTATTACTATTAACAGCTTTCATTTAATGAGAGCCTAGTATTATAACCATGGTTTCCATTGACTCCTCCCAAGGATTATGAGTGACCTACTCTTATTAAGAGCTAGTTTCCTTGAAGTAGATATTGTTTTATTCTACGTGGCAGGTGCTGTGATGGTCCCTATTTTGGAGATGAGGAAGCTGAGGCTTGCAACCAGGCAGCTCAGGGATGAACCTGGAGATAAACACATGTGGCCAAAGCAACCTGCCAAGGTCATGTAGCAGAGTGGTTGGGCAGGACTCAAACCCAGGTCAGCCTGACTCAGCAGGTCATGTCCTTCTTCCCAAGCCCGGATGGCTTCCCATATATATAATATGGAACAATTCTGTTATAGCTAATAAAATCATAACCCCTAGTTTCTTAAATCCCTAAGCATTGCTTATTTCACAGACCAACTTAAGAAACATTTCATGGGAGTGGTACCATGCACAAAGACCTGTGCTAGCTGTGGTAGGGAATTTAATCATGGGCAAGTCCTGATTTTGTCTTCAAAGCAATTTACAAATAATGAAGAGTATAAAAAGAAATCAAAACTGGGTACAAACTTAGGTGTGGGCAAGGTGCTGAAGTGCTGAGTAATAACCCAGGCAACCTTGATCTTCCAAATTGGAACATTTTTGCTCTAGCAAAAAAAAACTCCTGTCTGACTGGCATGGTGAAAGACAGATGTTTACCAAAGTCCGGGGCAGACAGGCTGGATGGACTGCTTTTAAATCCACAAACTCCCCCACGTCTAGCCCATCAATCCAGGATGTCGTTTCTTCCCAAGATATCTCAGACAAAAGCAGCTATCTTGGCAACTAAGTTGCGTATCGAAGTTGAAATCGTAAGTTCAACTTGGCTGATATCTTCTTGGTAGGCTGGCTTCTCACCATTTCCCCTCTCTGTCATTGCAAAATGTCATTTTAGCTGTGAACAGAGTGTCTTCTGGAGCTCACTTCTCACACTTCTGTGCTCCCCTCCTCAGGGTTTTCTGATTTCAGTGCCTCCCGGGCTAAGGCTGACTGGCTAGAAGTGAGGGTGGACCAGACTGATTTGCAAAGTTGGATCGGTTGGTGAGAGCTGTTCCTTGCAGTGCATTTTTACTGTGCCTGCTCTGTATGTGGGGAGTGAACTCACTTATTTTACCTTGTTCTCATTACTGTTGTGCTTAGGAATTAATCTATGATTGACATTTTTTCTACTTAAACACGACTTTCAGTTAGAAATGAAGGAAAAACTTCATTTCAGTGAAATGAATAAAGGCCATGTCCCCAAAAGGTCTTGATATAAATACATATAGAAGATAGTAGCTTGTCTTAGCCCAGTAGCAATGGTTCATGAACATGAAAGGATGTGAAATACAGGAAGCAAACCTACAGGGATAAGAAACACGCAAGGGAAGTTGCAGTGTTCTTGAGGGGACCAGGACAATATGAAGAGAAGATGGTGATGACTAGTTCCGGACTGCGTGTGAGTGCCAGGAAAAGAAAGATGGAAGTGGGAAAGTCAAAGAGAAATAGACTCACGTGGACATGAGAAGAAGGTTGAAATGCTTGGAAGGAGAGAGCTGGACAAAAATTCTTGTTTTATCATTTGGCTTAGGTCTAGAAATATTAGGGTCATAACAACAACTACACATAATAACAATATAAATTAAACTAGTTGTTTGTTGAATTGTGTCAAGAATTGTAGCAGGTGCTATCCAAGCACTTTTTCTATTCCTCATAACAACCCTGCAATGTAAGTATAAATTATATGCTCATGTAGAAACTGAGGCTCAGAGAGGCTGAGTAATTTGACCAAGGTCAGACTAGTGATTGGCAGAGCCAAAATTCAAGCCCAAGTCTCTCTGACCTCAAAGTGATCAAAAACACATCTCTCCTATGCCTTATACAGCTCCTTCCAAGGTGGTGAAACACCTTGGTGGGGGTAGGGACCCAGCAGCACCTACTATGCATTGGTAGTGAGGGCAGGAACCATGCCCCTTACAAACTCTAGTCATGACACAACACACAGAACCTAGAATGAGAGACCGTTGGGCTGGAGGGAGCTTTGAGAGTCTTCTGCTCATCTGGCTTCATTCTTGGAGACCCAGAGATATGAAAGACTTGGGTTTCCAGATTGCTGGTCCCAAGCTTTTTTTAATTCTCTAGAGTTATTTTTATTAATAATAGCTACAGTTTATTGAGCATTTATTAATCCAGGTTCTGCATGAAGTAAATTATACACTTTATTTCATCGAATAAGTGAATTGTTATTATCATTGATATTTTACTGATTAGGAAACTGAGGCTTTGAGAAAACTTCCTCCTTGTTTGATGCTAAAAAAAATGAAAATAAAAACCTTGATGAGTCTCTATAAAAGTTTTCAGAATCCTCCAGCTGTCTCCTACCAAGCTCAAACTTTGTTGTTGATAATCCTCTTTGGTACTCAGGCCTCCACTGTAATATGCCATTTGGGTCCTGTTGTCCTTTGTGAATTTAACACTTGTTTTATTTAATTTTACAAGAACATAAGCCCTAACTCACTATTTGATTATATGGTATACTCCTTTAGCCTACCCCACATCACATCTTGCAAAAGGCTAGGTATGCAATAGGTGTTCAATAAGCATTTTAATTCAACATTAATTATGAACCTACTATGTACTGAGACAATGTTGGCACCTTACACATGTTGTCTTGCTTAATTTTCACAATAATCTTATGAGATAAGTAGTATATTCCCCACCTTATAAATGAGGAAACCAAGGTTCAGGATGGTTTAATAGCCAGCCAAAGCTTGTTTGATGGCAATCGTGTCTCAAAAAAGAGAGGGCTGGTAAATGAGAAATCAGATTCCTAATAAAACCAAAAGTACAAGAAAAGGAAATTTGTTTCATTCAAGTTACACGAGGGCCTTGTAGCCTTCTGTCATTTTAGTATTCTCTTTAAGTCAGTCAGAAATATTCATTAGCTAAGAAAATGTACATTTTTTTTTAATGTAAGATAATGACCAAAATATGATAAAACAGTGATCAAAAAGTTAGATCACATCTGGAGAAGAGATTTCAATAAAGGCTTAAATATGTTCTCAGGCCAAATTGTTATACCCAGCTCTACATACTAGAGACATTCATTAAGTCTATTCTATTTGCAGTTGTGTGGTCACTGTTTCTTTTGCACTAGTTAACCAAAATGAAAGAAAAATTTTATTTATTATACCTAAATTGAGATATGCATGTTTAAGGAAAGAGCTTAGGTAAGAGAACATGGAGGACTAGACACCTTAGAGTGTCAATGAACCAACGTTGTCGATCTATCTCCATATTGAGTTACTAACTTTCAGAGAAGAAAAAGCTCCTGTTTGTTCCTCTACTGAGCAGATAGAACTTTAAGCAATTTTCTCATAAGTGAGTGTGTTGCTGTCAGAAGGAGTCTTGAGGGTCATAAGGCTTCTTCCTATAAATAGATCGTGGGCCAGAGTTTAAAAGACTAATATGTCTAAGGATTTACTATTACCCAGCCATTACGCTAAGCATTTGTCATAGACATCATCTCATGTCATAATCACAATAACCATACAGATAAAAATGACTATCCCTATTTTACCTGAGAACCTGAGGTTAACCGACTTGGGTAAAATAATAAATAATAGAGCTGGGACTAGGAGCTCAGTACTGTCTAAAATAAACTTTATTCTTTCCAAGTTACTGTATTGGGTAGACACATTTATTTGCCTATCCAGAACACTTCCATCCTTTGTCTTTGTTAACAGGATCCAGTTTTGCTCAGGGTAGCAATGCTCCAGGTGATGGATCATAGCCAATTATGACAACCCTGATGATGGATTTCCCAGCTTTTCTTGCAGATAGAGGTGGTCGGTCATGTGATGTAGTCAGAACTCTGCTGGGGAAATTTTCTGCAAGAGATTTTGTTTGCCCCCCAAAAGGAGACAGATGTGGCTGGCATGGATTTCTTCACCTAGTTCCCTTCATCCTACCCTAGATGTTGACATATGGCTAAAGAAGCAATTTTGGAACAATGAGAGAAAAAGGTCCAGGGAATTAGAGAGATATAAGCCCCAACATGGTTGAGCTACTAAAATAACACCAGAAATCACTTACTTCTTATGCCAGAAAAATATGCTACTATAAGTTGGGATTTCTTTACTTGCAGCCAAACACATTCTCACACATTAAGCTCTATTCGTAACAGCAGAAGGGAGGCTTAGCATGACTAGCTCCATTTTGCTTCTGACCCCCTGCAGAAGTACCCTTTAGTTTAAAAGCTTCTGCTTAACTCTGCATGTAGGCCAGCTAATTATAGGAAGAATTTAGTTTGTAGTTAAACTCTTTTAAAAAATGATGATAACCATCCCTTTCCCAAAACTAACTACCGGGAAGATAAGACAAGCATACACACAAGGAACAGTGCTATGTTAAAGATTTGTAGGAAGATCTTGACCTGACCTTCATGCTCCAGAGTTAACTGACCAAGAACAAAGAAGTTTCACAACCTTCTCGGACCCTCACTGATGCCTAAATGTCTGCGGTCCTCAGTTACCTCTTGCAACTCCCTTGCATCCCCCTTCTCTTAACATAAAAAGGACCCTAAAGTTCATACTAACGTAAGATGGTTCTTTAGGACAGTAGTCCACTGTCTTCTTGGTTTGCTGGCTCTCTGAATAAAGTTGCTTTCCTTGGCCCAATAACTTATCTCTCAACTTATTGGCTGTCCTGCGGTGAGGGGTACAAGGTTGGACTCAGTTACATATTCGGTCACTGAAATCTCTTCTCCTAGTTCCCAGATATGTGTCCTGTGAATTGTGATCAGATACGATCTCTTTTTGACCCCCAGAATAAAGGGGAATTATTGCTAATGGGTAATACCGTGGCTCTCAGACATCGAGGAGGTAGACCTTGTCTTTTCGTCCCAAATGTGGCTCTAAAAAACATTATTGTTTATTTAAAGGAAGCTCAGGTTTTCTTTTTGCAAAACATAAAGGCCATCACACGTCCATTTTGCCATTACAGTCTCCTTTTTCTTTAATCCCAGATAAAATGTGCTTCAGTGCAACTAAGTTCAAGTTTCTGGAAGCAAAAGAAATTGGGTGGCATGCAGAGATCTTTGAGTGTGCAGCTGTCTTTGGTGCGTATCTCTCCGACTCCGTTGCTGTGTATGAGGAGCAGCAAGGACATCCGTGCTGCTTTGATTCCACCTGTGCTCTGTGCTCCTAAACTCTACAAGGGCTGGGGTCTCACTTTCCTCCCCAGTCCTCACACCAACGGCAGTGCCTTCAAAGGAGAAAAACCTCCTCCTTTGTCAGTCCCTAGGTTCTTGAAAATGACATTTTCTTTCCTAAAATTATAAAATGTAGATTTTGGAACAGCCTGGGGGGTCATCTGCTTCAATCTCTGATTTTAAACAAATTAAAATTCAAATCAAACTACTTGTTTTTGAAAAAATGCCTTGAGGAGAGAGATATTACAGTCATCTTTGGCAGAGTTTGATCAAACTTGTGTCCAGTGTTTCTTCTTTTTGGCTTAATTAATCCTCCTTTCTTCAATTAAAAATGTAGAAGAGAAAAAAGAAAGAGGAAAAAAAACCCAACAGAATCCCACTTGTTCTCAAATAATATTTTATGAACTTGCAACCAGGCATAGTGGCTCACACCTGTAATCCCAGCACTTTGGGAGGCTGAGGTCGGGGGTTGAGGCTAGGAGTTTGGGACCAGCTTAGGCAAGATAGTGAGACCCCAACTCTACAAAAAAATTTTTAAGAATTATCTGGGCATGGTGGTGTGTGCCTGTATTCCTAGCTGCTCAGGAGGCTGAGGTGGGAGGATTGCTGGAGCCCAGGCATTGGAGGTTACAGTGAGCTATGATCGCACCACTGCACTCCAGACCCTGTCTCTAAATAAATAAATAAATATCGTATGAAGTTGTAAATAATTACTAATCCTCCCTCCTCCATCTTTCTTCCTTTTCCAAGATGGAACAAGTCCAACTATGAATCTTATTAGAATCTTCCCATTTTCCATCTTTCCATTTTTATCATTTGGAGTTAGTCCAGGTAACGTTATAACGTTGGGAGGTGTAGGCCACATGACCCTTCAGCATGTCGCTGTCACACACCCACTCCTTCTCAATGTCCTTCTCTTCTGTTCTGTGGTTCTGATTCTTCCCTCCTCCCATGGTCTTTGGCAGCCTCCAGCTCCCCCTGCATCTGACGAGAGGGCGCGTACCTCACTGAGACTTCCAGGTATTCCCTATGGGCCACACACACGCTACTGAGCCTTCAACTAGGTTTGGCTGTTTTCCTTTAATGCTTTTATTTGCTACTCTGTTCACTGCCTCCAGGATACCCAGACTTTTTTTTTTTTTTTTTTTTTTAATGTAGCAATTCTAACTAGATTCGGGGCTGAACCCTCAAGAGGATGTCAATACAGTGATTTCTTGCCTTTCTCTGTTTTTATTTTACTGCTGCTCCAACCCCTTTCTCTGTGTGAGCAAATGCATTTTCTCCTCAGTGCGAGACCACCAGCCCGGCCCGAGTGCCCCCATCCATCAGGCCTGGGGCATCAGGGTGGAAGGGAGGAGGTCTAAAAGCAGAGCTCACTTCAGCACTAAGTGCAGGGCCAGCCGGAGTTATCGACAGAAACTCTCTGCCTCGCAATCCGTCTGCTGATCTACTCAGAGACTTGGAAGGCCTCAGGCCTTGAAGAGGAGCCACAAGGTAAAGCCCAGTCCTGGCCGGGCCCAGCCAGCGTCGCTCCCAGTGATGGGCTGACACGACCATCCTCCGTCAGCACTATTGTTTCCGTCATCCCTAGAGAGCAAGGCAAGCACAAAAGCTAAAGAAACCGTGAACTTGAAAGCAAATAGACTCCCTCTCCAGGCTCCAAAAGGGGATGCTTCCTCAACATGTGGACTAATTTTACTTTGCTTCTCCTAGCACGAGAGGAGAGTCCACTGCCTATTTTTCTCTGAAGAATATTATCTATTTTTAAATTTTATAGACCCCTAAACCTGGCTTTTCCCTGTGGGTTCCGTTATTGCTTCTCTTTATTTACTCCCCCTCAAATATAAAACCTACACTGCCCTACAATGAAGACCACCCCATAGATCCCTGCTTTTATTTCTCTGTCTTTTCCCCTTTCTGGAGCTACTTTATGGCAGTGTCCATGAGGATTTCCACAACCTTATTAATATTTAACATTTATTGTTAGTCTCTTGAGCCACCACAGGGACATATATTATCTCTTTGCAAGATTTAATGTCACCCTTAGTGATTCATATTCTCAATGGTATGCTTTCTACTTAGACAAAAAAAAAAAAAAAAGAAATCCCTTCTTCATCTCCAAATTAAAGCATTTTGTGCCCAGCTGAAGTTCCGACGCTTGGGCAGGAGTGCATAGTAGATACTGAGTTTATTTATACTTTGTTGACCAAGGATCAAACGTTTTTCACAAAAGCTTTTGGAATCAGTCAGCTCACGTCCTGCATTTATATTTCTTTTGAAGTGCCTAAAAATGTAGGCTTTAATTAAATGAAAAACTTAGTGAAGTCAGAAATTTAACTTTGTACTGTCTTATAAGCAAAGTTTGCTCCACAAGCAAACATTATAAACTTAACATCATGGGATTGAGTCACCCATCAGTGGGAACAAGTTGTTTTGGAATGTTTTAGCAGTGCCCATTCATGTGCTCACAATTCATGTGCTAATTGAAAATGAGTCTTATATGTTCAAAAATGCAATTGGCAGAACTCACTTAGAAATACTTTGTGGGCTTACTCGCACTAATGTAAACTCCAAAGACAGACACCTGATTTATTTAAAAGAAATATTCTTCAGTGATGATGCCATACATTTTCAAATTAGTCATTCACCTAACTAGTGCTTTTGGCTCCAACCCTACAATAAGAATCTGAATTTTCTCTATAGTATGTGCAGTTCAAAACATCTAGGTTCGAATGGCAGACAGGCCTCATTTTAACACTGGCTCTTCACTTCCTTGCTGTGTGACCCGCAGAACAAGTACTTAACCTCTTTGAAAACATTAATTAGCAGGATACCAAGAATAACAACTGCACTTATTCAGCTATAACTATGTTTTAGCAACTTTCAGCAGGGCCTCTGCCAGTCATTTCTGATGGATGGAAAGTTCATGTGTAAATTGAGTCAAGTGACCCTGCCATATACCTTCGCTCTATACAAAGCCACATTATGTCACAGCAAACTGTTGGCTGCAGTTTCTCCTATCCTGCAGAGACCAGATGAAAAGCTTGGTAAGCCTAAAAAAAGAGCAGTGTGTCCCTGGTGGACCAAGTTAAGTGTCTCATAGCTTTATGCAGGGATGTTATAACTACTGTTTTTCGAGGAACATCTTATCTTTCTGCAGGTGATTCTAAGCGGGGAGAGTATTTCACCTCCAAATATTCAGCCTATGATTCAAGAGTTTCTCTAAAAGGTCTACCTTTTTATTTACTTATTGTCCTGCTTTAATGTGGCTTAACTGGCTGTTGCATTTGCTCCTCCTTTTGAAGACCTTTAAAGTAAGTAGTCCTAACCCCCAATATTGGCTAGACAGATCTAGTCGGGAGTTTGAACAATAAGGTAGGAAGCATTAAAAACCAGTCTACTTTCTTGGATATTCTCTTTGTTTTAATCAATAACACTTAAGTGCTTACTAATATTATTATTCCCATTTTAAAGATGAAGGAACTGAGGCCCTCAGAGGTTAAATGACTTGTCTAGGCCCACACGGCTTGTGAGAGACAGAGCTAAGATTCACACAGTACACCTGCCTCTTAAGCTTGAGTTTGTAAAATTTGGCCTGTCTAACCTCCTTCTCTAATCAAACAAAACAGCTCCAGCCCATTTTGTTTTATTTTCTCAGTTGAGATTCTGTCCCTACTTCTTCAATGTACCCCACAGGAACAAATTAGTATGTTCCTGCTAATCAGTCCCACTTCTCTCCAATAAGCATCTCTATCAGGTTCAACCCGCTATAAGTTACGCATGTGTTGCCGGAGAACTCTACCCTCTCTAAATATCTCCTGCATGAAGTTATTCCACCAAGAATCTTTTTTTTGTCGGGGAGCATTGCATAAACAACACACATTTCTTACTCTTCCAAGTTCATAACCAATTGTCATAGGGATATAGGATGCAGATAGATACAGATTTTAATTGGTTGTTTGTTTATTATTGAGTTTTAAGAGTTCTTTGTACATTTTCGATCCCAGCCCTTTATCAAATTATGTGTTTTACGAATATTTTCTTTCTCCCAGTCTGTGACTTATCTTTTCAGGTTAACAGTGTCTTTCCCAAAGCAGAAGTTTTTAATTTTAATGGAGTCCAACTTACCAGTTTTTTTTCACGGATCCTGCTTTTGTTGTTGTATTTTAAAATATGCACAAAGTTACCTAAATTTTCTCCTATGTTATGTTTTAGTTTTATAGTTTTGCATTTCTCATTTAGGTCTATGATCTATTTTGAGTTAATTTTTATGAAAGATATAAGTTCTGTGTCTAGATTAATTTTTTTGCATGTAGATGTCCAGTTGTTCCAGCACCATTTGTTGAAAAGTCTATACTTTCTCCATTGTATTGCCTTTCCTCCTTGTCAAAGATAAAGTAACTATATTCGCGTGGGTCTATTTCTGGGCTCTCTATTTTTGTTCCATTTATCTATTTGTCTATTCTTTCACTTACTAGTCTTCAAGTCAGGTAGTGTCAGTTCTCTGACTTTGTTCTTCTCCTTCAATATTGTGTTGGCTATTCTGAGTCTTTTGCCTTTCCACATAAGCTTTAAAACTAGTTTGTCAATAGCCACAGAGTAACTTGCTGGGATTTTGATTGGGATTTCACGGAATCTCTAGATCAAGTAGGGAAGAACTGACATCTTGACAATATTGAATTTTCTTATCCACCTACATGGAATATCTCTCTATTTATTTAGATTTTCTTTGATTTCTTTCTATTAGAATTTTACAATTTTCCTCCTATAGGTCTTATACACATTTTGTCAGGTTTATCCCTAAGTTTTATTTGTTGGGTTTTTTTTGGTGCTAATGCAAATGCTATTGTGTTTTTAATTTCAAATGTCACTTGTTCACTGGTGGCATACAAGAAAGCAATCAACTTTTGTGTATTAGATATAGATTTTAAAAATCAGATTTATTACTGGATTTGAGAATATAGATATAGAATTGTGGTCCTCTAATGCCATATAGTGGATTAGACCATTTTGCCTACCCACTTTAGACACGGCTGAATAGCCACAGACATTTCCCAAACTACTCCAGGGAAATCATCACAGAGAGGAACTGAGAATGTGTTCCGAGGACAGGCACCTCCACAAACGGAGGGAGAAGGCCAGGAGGGGCAGAGCCAGTGTTACCATCAGACAAGTCACTCCTCTCTTGGGCAAGGGCTGCTACTCAAGCAGGCGCTGCCCATCAGGGAGATGTGAGACCGAGGAATAGAAATTCCCCCACATTCCACACTAGTCACTCCAATTCGAAAGGTTTCTAAAAATTGAGACAGAAAGCGAAAGCTAAAGATGACCCCCCTAAAAAGTAATTTGCTCTGTGTATGTGTGTGCGTATGTGTGTGTGTGTGTGTGTGTGTGTCCCTTACATCATGTATATCAAACCTCCATAAAAATCAGTCCTATTTAATGGGTTGTCCCCTAAGGTCTAGGTTTCTTATATACATGGTATGTCACCAGAAATGCTGTTTTTTTGTTTTCTTTTGGTTTTGTTTTGTTTTGTAAGTAATGTACTATCTAATAATAAATTGCTAATCATAAAAGTGGAAAATTTAAATAAGCACAAAAAATATAAAATCCACTTGATGTATCACCACTCGGAGTTCAGTATTTCCTCCATGCATATATACACTCATATACATATACATATTTAAAAGAGGATTGCAACCTACATATGATTTTATAATCTGATTTTTAACTTCTCGTATCTTGAAAATTTTCTACATCATTAAATACAAGATAACTTTTAAGGTCTGGGTAGTATTTCATCATATGTAGATGTGTCTATGCCATAATTTATCAAATTAACCCCCTATTGCTAGACTCTTAGGTTGTTTATAAGGTTTTCTCTATCATAAACAATCCTATAATGAACATCTATGTTCCTATATCTTTGCATAATTGTCTAATTATTTCCTAAAGTTATGGCCCTAAAAATAAACGTTCTGCATCAGTAAGCATGTACATTTTTTAGTCTTTTGAGGCATATTGTCAACCTACGCTCTTACCTGCAATTTCTAATGAATTGATTTACAGGTGGTTTTACAGGTAGTAACTCTGTCACCTGTGGAAACTGTTTGTGGACACGTGGGTAAAGTTTTAGACCATGGACACAGGGATTTATTGAAGTCATGTTGGAATAATAATTGAATTAGCATTAGCATAGACTCTACAATTAGGAAGGAGCTGCAATGCAAAACTAAATAACAGATATCACGGTACACACACTGCTGTGCTTTTCTCCAAATTTCTAAACTTCTCAGAGGAATTGAGACTTGCTCCTTTGGATAAAATGCTTGTATAGAGAGAAACTCCTTAAGCTCTGAAATACCTTTTTACCTAGATCCTGATAGACAGCAAAATCTGTAGTGTGACAAATGGTATCTGACATTCAGGAAGGAACATATCCTAAAAAATAAATCCATATCTCTTATCCATCTCTAATTTCAGGGGACAGGCTTCCGTGCAAGATCCGTATCTGCCTCTGCCTTCCACAAACACCAAGTCTTAGTTTTTTGGCCCTAGAATCAACTTGGCTGAAACATAGCCACAATGCAATTTGAGTTAAACTTTGTTCCCATAAAAAAATGCTGATATGCTGCCTGTCTAAAATTGATTTCTAAGGACAAAAATATAGGTAAGTAAGCTATCATTCAAAAAACAGATATTTTGCTGGTTTCAAAAAATGCATTTGAAGAATTCATATTTTTGCATTCATATATATATTTATCAATATATTTGGGCTACATAAGAAGACTATGTATAATAGACATTAGCTACTTAGGATCTTTCTTATGAAGAGTTTAAAGCATAGTACTGTGTATTAGCCAGAGTTCTACAGAGATACAGAAAAACCAGGATGGATAGATAGATAGATAAGAGAGGATTTATTAGGGGAAAAAGCTCATGCAATTATGGAGGACAAGAAGTCCCTCCACAGGCTGTCTGGAAGCTGGTGACACTGGGATGCTGGTAGCGTGGCTCAGTCTGAATTTAAAAGCCTCAGAACCAGGGAAGCCAATGACGTATTCTTAGTCAGATGCCAAAGGCCTAAGAACCCAGGGTTGGGGATGGGGTGCCTCTGGTGTAAGTCCTAGGGTCCAAAGCCTGACGTTCTGATGTCCAAGGGCAGGAGAAGAAATAGAGGAAATCTCTTTATTTCTGCCTTTTCGGTTCTATCTGAGACCCTGGCCAATTGGATGGTACCCGTCCACGTTGATGGTAGATCTGCCTCACTCAGTCTACTGACTTATACGCTAATCTCCTCAGGAAACACCCTCATAGACACACCCAGAAGTAATGCTTTACAAGTTCTCTAGGTATTTCCTTATCCAGTCAAGTTGGTATCTAAAATTAACCATCACAAATCCACCCCTTATCGACTTGGCACCCATATGCATCTTCTTAAACCTCTAAACAAAGACAATAACTAGATAATAGTTTTGCCTAACATGATGTTACTCTCCTGCATACAACCAAAAATGCATTAATCCCTTCCCCTGAAAAGGAAGTAGATTCCTTGGGTGATGTTTAGTCCTCTGATATCCCATAATTTAAATACTGTGATGTAAAATTAGCAATATTTAAACACTGATATAAAATCAATATATTAATATCGTATGTTACATCATCAAGGAACAAGAGAAGAATGAAAATAAAGAATCTGCCTAATATATGTATGTATACACACAAACATAAATACAGATGAAGCTTCACTTGCACTCTCCTCCCCCACTCACCTCCTGCTGTGTGGCCCAATTCCTAAGTTTATTCATTGCTAGTGACACTGTAAAATGGCACAGCCACTTTGTACAACACGCTGGTGGTTCTTTAAAATGTTAAATATAAAGTTACTACATGACCCAGCAATTCCACTTCTAGGTATATACACAAGAGAATTGAAAACATGCCCACGCAAAAACTTGCACGTGAATGTACATGGCAACATTATTCAGAGTAACCAAAAAGTGAAAACGACTCAAATGACCATCAACTGATGAACGAACAAACAAAATGTGGTACATCTATGCAATGGAATATTACTTGTCAATAAAAAGAAATGACATATGACGACATGCATGACCCTTCAAAACATTATGCTAAGTAAAAGAAGACAGACACAAAAGGCCACATGCTGTGATTCCATTATAGGAAATGTTCAGAAGAGGCAAATCTATAAAGACAGAAAGTAAATTGATGGATGTCAGGAGATGGGGGGAAAGGGTACAGTGGGCACATGATAATGGCATGGGATTTCTTTTTGGGGTGATAAAATTAGTCTAGAATTAGTGGTGATTGACACACAATGTTATGAATATACTAAAAACCAATGAATTGTACTCTTTAAAAGAGTGAAATTTATGATATGTGAATTACATCTCTATAAAGATGTTGTTAAAAAAAAAAAGAAATTCCCAGGATAATGCAATTCATTCCACCAGTAAGGTAGGTTTTAAAAAGAGTGGGGAAGGGCTTCATGAAGGCACTAACATCTGTCCTAAAAATTCAAGGACAAGTAGGAGTAAAGTTGTATGAAGGGAGAAGAAAAGGACAGCCAGGTAAAGGGAATGACACAAGCACCTAGTAGATACTGAATAAATATTTTTGAATGAATTAATGATTTTAGAGAATCTTTACAATAATTTCATAATGTCATGAGAGCCCCCTCTCCAAGCACCAAGATAATTATGCACATGCCCAAACTATATGATCAAACTGGGATAGGAACCACTGATCTTTGGCAGACTGCACAATAACAAAGTTACGATCTTATTAGTTTCCTGTGATATAAAACACCTAGGCATTTCTTTTACTAAATCTTTCTGACTGGATTGAACTCTGATGAGATCTTAGAAGAAAGGATTGCTATTCTTTTTATCCTACACTGTGTCTACAAGATACAAGCACAAAGCCTGGTAAAATATTAAGAAAATGTTAATCATCTCACATCATGTAAATAGGCAAGATTAAGTTGAATATTTCCTTTTTAAACTCTGCAATCAACTTTTTTGGAATAGAGGACGATGGGCTCATGTCTATAAATTCTATACATTTTCTAAATTATGGATGATGTTTATAGAACCCACAGCTAATCTTTTTCTATCCCTAGATTTCAAGAACATTTAAACAAGCTAAGTGTTCAAAATATATTAAAATTAAATTCAAAAACCACAATCTGAATCCCAATAAGGCTTCAGCTATGGAAAAATTTAGTTAAACCAGTGAAGGTAGGAGATGGCAATCAAATGGAGTTGAATGCTACATAATTTAACTTTAAGAAAAACGTAATTAAGCTGCATATCACTTTATATAATTGATTATTTTTAATAAGAAGATTTGGGGATGGGATGATAACAAGAACCTACCTGAGTGAAAAACGTTTTGCCTAGGAGAAATTGCCAGTGGTTTGCAAACGTGAAGAGAAGAGAATAGATGTCTAAGAGGGTGGGTTAGAAGGTAATAGGATTTTGCCCTGCTGTGGAAACTTAAGCTACAGATTGCAAAGCTTTTATGTGATATCACCTTTGGAGTGACAACTGCTGATAGGAGTTGAACAGTAGCGAGGTCAGTATGGATTTTTTCCAGGTCTCCCTGTTGCCATTGCCTGTCATGAGAGTTGTCATTTTCAAATCACTTACATACATTCAGCTATTTTACTGCAGCACTATGTAGCAAAAGTATTGGGGCAGTGATAATTACTTGGTTTTAAAATTTCTTCATTTCAATGCATACCAGGTTGGGAAATGCTCTGAACACTATTTAAAGCTCTTTTCTTTAAAAACAGGTTAATAACCTGCAAGTAATTTTTTTTCCAAAGGCTTGGATAATTCAATCTTATAGTGTATTTTATGTTTCCTTTAATGAATAGAAAATTACTTTTGTTTAAAAGACTTTCATTTACTCTATTGTACATTTTTCATCTGATGTAGAGAAAAATCAATTATTTTGAGAGTTAAGGTCTTTCTGTCAGTTCATTTAGTAAATCCTACTAAGTTAAATGACCATCAGTATTTTTTCCTTATTTATCAACTCCAAGAAAAGTGCTATAATGTACAGAAGTGGAACATAATTTGCTATTGAGGCAATGGCATTGATTTTCCTGTTAAAGACTGCTAGTTGGAAAACAAGAATAATATGTTAACTTCTACTTGGCAAAATTTACTTGATAAGAATTATCCTAGAATTGGAAAAGTAGGTGGCTATTCCCATTTCCTCTATAACCAGCTTATGCCTGATATATTAAATTATCAGGTGGGAATAGAGAAAGGGTGTTAAATGTGGAATAATTATAACTAAAACCATAGCATATAATTTTATGTGCATGATGTTTTGCAATATATAAAATGCTTTTACATATATGGCATAATTTAATTACTAATACATGAATTTTATGTAGTCTGGCACTTGGATGGCTAAAAGGAAAGATTGTTGTCAGATTATAAATTAAGTTATGTAATACATGTTAGGGTTTGTCTGCATTTGATAGAAATAGGGGAGGGGCGAGGGGGAGGAGGGGATGGATATATGCATGCACAAAGAGTGCAATGTGCACCATCCGAGAGATGGACACACTTGAAACTGGGACTTGGGGGGAAGCGGGGGCAAGGGCAACATACGTAACCTAAAGATCTGTACCCCTATAATAACAAACAATAAAAAAAATACATAATGGACCTACATCTGTTTCATCTCAGAAAGTACTAACATTTGTTTAGATGTCTGCAAAACTGTCACAATACATAAACTGTCAAAATATAAAACTATCAAAATATATACATTTCTCAAAGGTAAGGAGTATATCTTTTCTTGTTGATTTTCCTATATTCTAGATATTAAAGTGACACGATTAGTAGCTATTTTGTGTGTTATTTCCCCCAATGGCATTAAATAATAAAGACATATTTGTTGGAAATTTAGGGGGTTCCCAAATAGCTCCCCTGGATTCAGAACCAATTGAGAGACAGAGGCAGAAAGAGCCCTGGGAGAACGTGGCTCAGTTGTGCAGCAAAAAAGGCATCAGTAATATCGTCGCTCAGCCTCTTGGAAACCTGTGGACTACAGGCCCCCATCACAGGGACAGAGCTTGTGGCAGTAAACAGCAATGGCATGAAGGAGCAGGGAGGAGAAAGAACAGGAAGTGGAATGAGGCTGACAGCTTCTCCTCCCAAACTTACCAACTGATAATTTGGAGGTATGAGTGCCGTGACAGAGTCCACAGGATCTCAGATGGATGCCCCAGCACATTAAAGTCCCCCCACTTGGAAACTTGAGGCATGGGGATAAGAGGGCACCCCTAACTATTGTCAATAAATAACAGAAAATAAATGCATCACTGTAATATTTCCTTAATATATAATGTTGCATTATGCGATGTCTTCAAAAATAATTTTGTAAGAGTAAATTTTGCCAATACTTATAAAGTATTTGATGAAGTATACCTGTTAAAAATGACATTCTATTAGCAATTTATCATTTTAAATACCAAAATTATCTAAAAGAAACACCTTCTTGATTACTTCTTGCACTATAAATTGCCTCAAGCCAAGAGAGGTTTAAAATAGTTTAAAAATGTGTGTTCAATATTCATAGTGGAGCTGAAATCTACAATCCTGCCAATAAATTTATAACTTAAAATTTTTAAACTTTAAAATATATATCATATGGCAGATAATAGTAATAGTCAAAATAATGTGACCAATATTTATTGAGTGCATACTATGTTCCAGGAATTATATTAGGTATTATATATGCATGATCTCATTAAAACACAACTGCCTTGTGAGGCAAGTGCTATTATTCTTTGCACTTAAGAAATGTCTATTTGATCCTTGGGTGTTAAGTAAAATAAAAAAAAATGTTTACTTGACTTGCAAATTCCACATGAAACATTTGAATTAGACGCTATCTGTATTGTTTTTCCCTTTCACTATAAAGAGAGACAAAGATAAGCCCTGTCCTCTATACTAGTAAATGAAACCACAGGTTGGCTCTTACAATGGTTCCAGTTAGGGATATGAAAGCTATTACATAGATGGAAGCACTGCATAACATAAGTGATTAGTTTAGGGAAGCAACATGTTCCTTTAGGAATTATCACCAAGAAAATAATCAGGAAGATTATTTCTGATTATTTAATCAGGAAGATTATACAATTTTATGTGCACGATGTTTTGCAATATATAAAATGCTTTGACATACATGGCATAATTTAATTACTAATACATGAATTTTATGGAGTCTGGCACTTGGATGGCTAAAAGGAAAGACTGCTTGCAGATCGTAAGTTAAATTAGATAATATATGTTAGGGTTTCTCTGCATTTGATCAAAATACGTAATAGACCAACATCTGTTTCATTCCAGAAAGGAATGGATTCAAGTCTCACCAGCCCCTTTTTCTAGCCCTGTACATTAATCTCTTGGAGATTTGGTTTTATCATCCCAAAAATGGGTGCTAGCTACCTCACAGGGAGTTAGTTACGAGACTCAAAGAAGATATTAAACGAGAACAGGTTAAAAGCGAGTTGCATGTGTATTAATAGACATGGCCTTTTCCTCCCCTGTGTTTTGCTGGGTTGCACCTTCTTTCTGCAGTGCACCCCCTTTGCTGTCTGATACACTCCTTCCCAAGGCTTGCTCTTTTCTTGGGCTTAGTCCTTGCCCACCCCATGGTAGTGGTATTTGCCTTAATTGCCATTTCCCCCATCTCTGTGGTCACATCATGTCACTCACGGGTTGCCGTCTGCAGTTGGACCATGAAACACTTGTTTTTGTTATAGCAAACACATACACAAACAAAAAAGCTAAAAAATACTCAATTTGGATTTCAAGCTTAGGAAAAAAATACTTTTGCTTGCAAGAGTCAAAGGCCTTGGAAGGAACATCTGTTATCAAAATGAGATGAATTCCTTTAAAAATACACATTTTTTAAACTAAAATATACATATTAAAAAAGGTCATTACATTCATGTCCTTAAAGACACAGCATTTTGCTATTAAGATGCCTTCCTAAGATATTCCTTTGATCAAGCTTTCTCAGATCCAGTTCCAATCCATTTAGGTAGTTGTTGAATTTTATTTGGAAATGAAATGGGAAACCCACACTGATAGTTGGAGATCACCATCTGAACACCAGACATGAGTGGGAATCAGCTTCTATCAAGCCACTTAGCCATTGTGCCTATTCTCTATCTTCTTTAAAACACAAAATGCTAGGGTTGAAGGAACATTAGAGGTTAGGAAGCTCACAGATTCTCCTCCACCTTTTAGATATCAGAACCTCTTGAGGGACTCAAAGCAAACCCACACACATTACTTGGACCTAGCACAGATGAACTGGAGGGAGGAAAAGATACTAATTTCTAGACCTCAGGTCTGGAAGAGAGCTGGGGGACAAAGCATATTGCATAAAATATAAATACTGTTCAAAGATTTTTAGCCTGTTTACCCCTGCCAGGAAGCCTGAACACATTTTTCCACCAGGGTTGAAGAATGTGCTGGTTGTTCTCTTTCTTTCTAGGATTATAGATCTCCACCTCTCCCACTGCGATGCTTCACCAATTTACCTCATTATAGCAAGATGACTCTCAGTGTCCAAATGCATGTGAAGACAGGTGACTTTCTTTTTATACAATTGAACATAATCTTTATTTCAAGCTTTCATTTTACCAGAGTACGGAAACCCAATGTTAGGCCACTCAGAAATACTTCAGAGGCATTTTGCAAAACCCAGACATTAGGGTGGAGATGAGTGTCCGATTCTCACTGGGCATCCCATAATGCATGCTAAGATGCTCATCAGTTTTTGACCATTTTTGACCATTTAAACCACTTCTTTGCCTCAACTTCCCCAGCTAGTATTCCTCTGTTGTTTCCTGCCATTTTTTTCCTTCTTTTTTTAAAAGTCTATGTCTGTATCTCTTAGGGGCACCTCTGTTTCTCATGTTCTCTCTTCTCTCCATCTTCTCCCTGGGCGATGTCTTTCATTCCCATTGCTTCAAATACAACTTACTTGTTATGATTTAGAATTAATATCTTCAGGCAAGAGAAAACATCTCAACTTTATACCAGTATATTTGATGCCCAACATTACATCTTTACTTAGATGTCTCAAAGACATTTCCAAGAAAAAATCCAAAAGTAAATTCAGGATCATTGTCTCCACAAAACATGTTCCACTTCTATAATAGTTTTTCTACCCAGGACATAGTATATTTTTGGCATCTGTCTGTTTCACACCTTCCACTATACATCAAGTCCTATAATGTTTTTCCCCCAAGTGTATATTAAATCCACCTACATCTCTCAATCTTCACTACCATGAGCTGGACCACTGCACTGGCTGCTTATGAGTGACCCTGCACCCACTCTTGCTTTCTTCCAATTTCTTCCCTACAGAGTAACCACAGTGATCTCCTAAAAATGATTCTAATCATATTACACTCTTCCAAAAATTCTTCAGAAGATTTGTGATTGCCCTTAGAATAAAGTCTCTAATATTAACATAACCTACAAGAATTTCCATAATTACATCTCCTGCATCATCTTGCTGTATCACTGTTCTTCCAACCATTATGACCCCTACACACTGGCAATTGCTCCAACCAAGCACCTTCGTATCTCAGAGTTTTGCTGCTTTCCTTAGAGTTTTCAGCTTTTCTCTACTGTAATGGTCTTCATCATCCTCCCTGTTCAACTGGATAATCCTACTCATTGAGACACGCCTACCCATAGTTTTCCTTATTTGGGGCAAAATCTTCCCCAAACTCTCAAACTATACCCTGTATGTTATACTCCCACAGCAGCATAAGTGGCACATTTGTTTAACATCAATCTTATTCATTACTGTATACCCAGCACCTAGCACAGTGCCTGGCAAACTGGGTATTTAGCAAATAATACCTGGATAAAACACACACACACACACACACACACACACACACGCACATGCACAGCCTGTATTCATTTCTTATAGCTACCATAACAAATTATCACATACTTGGTGGCTTAAAACAATAAAAATGTATTCTCTCACAGTTCTGGAGGCTAGAGGTCCAAAATCAAGGTGTCAGCAGGACCAGGCTCCCTCTAAAGGCTGTAGGGAGGAATCCTTCCTTGCCTCTTCCACCTTCTGATGACCTCATGTGTTTCTTGGCTTGTGGAGACATAACTCATCTCTGCCTCCCTCTTCACAAGGTTGTCTTCTCCTTGTGTCTCTCTGTGTCTTTTCTTCTTATAAGGCACCTGTCATTGGATTTAGAGACCACACTAAGTCCAGGAAGATTTCATATTGAGATCTCTAACTAATTATATTTGCAAAGACCCTATTTCCAAAAAAGTTCCATTGTGAGGTTCCAGGTGGACATGAACTTTGGAAGGATACTGTTTATCTCACTACACAGCCCATCCCCCGATACCTCTTGCTGTTCCTCTTTCCTTCCTCCTATCCCCTCATCAGCTGGAGTTCATTAGAAAAGCTGGCTTCATCATTAACATTGATAGCAGGATCTCTCTCAGCCGCTCAATTAGAGCTTAATTCCCAAGACCAAAATAGCACCTTAGGGGGAAAAGTCCCCTGTGATTATTCTTATTGGTGAAACAGGCATCTTTAGAAAATAGTTATACTCTGGAGAAGGGATGGAATTATTTAGCTTTCCAAGAGGCTGAGCATAAAAATGACACAGGGTACCCTCATTTTATGTGCCTTGCTTCCAAACAAGAAGTGAACTTAAATACAATATTGACTTCCATTATTCATGTAAAAGTGGAAAAAGAAGTGTACGATTTTTGAAATCCACAGTTATGTAATCATCTGTGAATAGTAAAGGAGATAAAAACTCTTTCTTGGCCCAAAACAAGCATTAGCATTGCTAAATGTTCACTTTGCAAATGTGCCTTGGGGAGAACACTCTATGACTTGGATCTTTCTAAAGATCTTGGATCTAAAGAGACCCAACCAGAAGCATTCGGGGAACCAAACTCCTTAAGTAATCCCAACTCTCTGTTCCCAGTCTACCATCTGGGAAATATAAGATAATGATTTTCACGTTTCTGGTATGTGGTTATATTTTCCAGCATATTCTATGCCCCGTGTGGCCCCAGACCTCGCCCTGCCACCCTTCCAACATTGCTGGTCATGTATGACCTTGAGAAGAAACTAACACCCAATGCAGTGAGCAGATGGAGAAACTCTTCCACTTTTGTGCTCTGACGGCAATATAAATGAGTACAAATCACCTGTAAAGTGATTTCAGGATATATTTTGAAAATTATAATATTCACTATTCATGCATTACTGATTTAAGAGAGTTACATTTATTGAGCATGGGCAGGGCTAGTGCCAAGCAGGGAGTTGGCAGAGGTTAATGAGGAACGGGTCCTGACAACAAGTTTTGTCGGGGAGACAGACATGTAAATAAATAATGATGACACAGAGGGAAAGCTTAAATAATAGAACTCTGCTCTTGATTCAGAAATAGTACCAAAAGAGCCCCAAAACAATACCTCCCCCCAAAAAAGTAATGCATTTAATTTGTGAACAAAGCACGGAAAGCCTCCCAGAATAGGTATCTGAACAGAGTTTTAAAGGATGAACGGGGATTTTTCCAGTCAAGGAGTCTTGGAGTGGGGAAGGAGGCACAAAGTGGAAGGGAGGGAAGATCCAGCAATGTTGGGAAAAGGAATTAGATGTGCAGTAGGCAGGAATCACAGGGATTGTCCTAGGAACTACGAATGATGTGATAACCAAACACAAAGTAAGTTTGGTGACCAGAGAATTGACCGCAGAGCTAGGCAAGGCTAGGTGTGAAGGTCTTGTGCATCATGTTAAGGACCATGGACTCAGACCAGTGAGGATTTATTGAAGAGATTTAAGCTGTGTGGATGGTGGTGGTGGTGGTAGTTGGAGGATATATAGTCATATCTCCATATGTACTCATTAATCTCATTCCTATACTATTGAAATAACCCTAAAAAGGTAAATACATTTTTACTTCTAATAGCAAAATGATAGTCCAATAACAGAAAAATAGTTCATTATATTATTGCACATCAAATTAAATATGTCAAACCAAATTTAATCAAATATTATGTTAAATCAAATTTAAAGCACAATAAAAGGCTTTGTAATCACATGGCAAAAATGGCATATTCTTATGCATGCCTTAATATAAATAAAATGAGATGCAGTAATCATAAACTGTGGAGTTATTCTTTTACTCAATTCCTTGATTTTTCTATTGAATTTCTGATGGCCTGTAAACAAAGGTCATAGTGAACATAAAATGTTTCATAAAAATTAAGCTAGCTAATATTTGTGGATGGCATTTGTTACTAGCATTTTTTTAAAAAGGAAACATAAAATTCACCTTTTTAAAGAAAATCCTCCATTGTTCTCATGTTCTTGTCCAGCAAAATATATTCAAACTTTGTTTCTTGCTGTTGGTGCCAGAGAATGGTCTTTGTCCTCTAAGTGACTGCACATATCAGCCCAGGAGAAATAAATGAGTATAAATTATAATGTTCAATTCCTTTCATTTGTCTACTGCTTTGGAATTTATAAAAGACTTTAACATACATTATTAAAACATTTGTCTGAAGCACAGGTATTACCATATGAGTGAACTGTTTATTAAATAAGTTTAGTTCTTGCCTGGGAAGTTAAGAGTGTTGGGTTCTTCAAGAACAGAATTTAGTTTGTCTGGGTTCAGCCTTCTAACCAGCCTGAAGTACTGAAGCTGCTGGCTTTCCAACCCTTCTCAGAAAGCATATGCAGCCTTGGAATTCTCGCATTCACCCTTCTGTGTGGCTCAGAGGAGATATTAATGCTCAAGCCACCAGAAAAAGTTTCATGTCATAATGGATTTGGTTTTTAAATAATAGTTCAACTATTAAATAAAGAATCAACTACAATAAGAAGTCTAGTAGGGTACTTAAATATCTATAATAAATTTATTCATTCTTTCAATAAGTGCTTATTGGCTGCCTACTAATATCCAGCATTGTGTTTAGAGCTGGGGTGGGGAGCAAAAGAGAAGGAAGAAACTGTAAATTTACCAAAAATTATTGGATGTATACTTACAATGGATGAATGTCATGGTATGTAAATTATACCTAAATAAAGCTGTTGAAGAAGAAGAGGGAAGGAGAGAGGGAGATGACAGGTGAGGGCGGTGGGGGGGGGGGCCAGCGGGGTGTAGAAATGTCAATCAAGTTACCCAATTGTTGCAGTGGGAATTCTACAAGGAAGAGGGCAGGATGAAATAGAGTCACTTTTCCAAATTGTAATCATTCATTGGTAACTTTCCAATGTTTGCCTTGTCGTGTAATATCTATATTTTCATTATTAAATGGGTCTGTATTTTGGGTTTTTTTTAATATAAAAGCTTTATGTTAATAGTTCTCTTTAAACCTGTTCATCTCTTTCTTTCTTTCTTTCTTTCATTTTGGTATTTAAAAGAGATGTAAGAGCTGTCCATGCCCTCTAGGAGCTGACAGTGTAATTAGAGGAGATACATGTAAATACAGTGAGTCCTCACTTAAGGTCATCATTAGATTCTTAGAAACTGTGACTTTAAGCAAAACGTCTAATGAAACCAATTTTACCACAGGCTTATTGATATAAACAAGAGTTAAGTTACTACAACCTATTTCTGGTCACAAAGGCATCATCAAACTTCTAAATAAAGACCAAAACACTTCTCATATTAAATATTAAAATAAATGTGAGCTACGCTTACATTTAAGAAAGATTAAGGTAATGACTTATCCAAGTTTTGGTGAATCAGTGAGTGACAGCGATCACAATGGTGGTGGGTTACATCAAGGAATTGCCAGATGCACCTCCTACCACGTGCAGTTCAGAAACCAGCAATCACAAAGACGGTGGCTTCTGAGGGCTTTCATGCCGCATCGTTTTATTGGTGTGCATTTGTATGATTATTGTAGACTTGACGAATATTTATTTGACAATGATTTGTAGTCATTCATTGTCCAATCCGCTTATTCTAGTTCAAGGTCTTGGGAGGCCAGAGCCTGTCCTGGCAGCTCAGGGCCAAGGCGGGAACCAGCCCTGGATAGCCGCCCTCCATGGCAGGGAGCACTCATACCCACACTCACTCACACCGGGACCTTGGAGTCATGCCGATTCACCTAATGGACATAGCTTTGGGATGTGGGAAGAAAACAGAGGACCCAGAAAAAACCTGTGCAGATATGGGGAAAGGTGCAAACTCCACACAGACAGTGGCCCTGGCTGGGAATTGTTTTTTTTTTTTTCCTCATCAACCTTATAATGTAATGTTGAATGAAAGGACATTATTTGAGGACCTGTTGTACTTCTCCAGGCAAAGCGAATTTTATAGCAAATCAAAATTTATACAATTAAGTGCCATAGTTAATGAGCAGAAAACAAACAAAGCAATTGAGAGAAAAGTGAGATTAATGTGAGCTAAATTTATGAGGAGAGAAACGGGGACTTTCCAGAATGGACAAGATTTGGAAAGCTGAAGGAAAGTAATTTCATCCAAGACCTATCATTTGTTGTGCTCTTGTATGCTAAACACATTATGGAAAATTTACATACAAGTGTCATGTATTATCTTATTTAAACGTCATAGTAATCATTTAGAGTTGCTACTACCTACACTTTACATATGAGGAAATCAGGACTCCTAGAAGTTATTGCACACACCCAAGGTTGTAATTGGTGTAGTCACATTTCAAATCCATGTCTGTTTGATGACAAAGCAATGTTTCTTCTTGAAGGAAGAGCATTCTAGATAGGAGGAAACAGTATGAGTGGGGGCATAAAATCCTGAGTATGGCATGCGAAGAGCCTGTACCGCTGGGAATAGAAGGTTCTTGAAAAATAACTCACCATCTGTCACCACAGAATTATGATATACTATGATAGCATGTTTTTCTACAGAAAGAAAAGAAATATTTACTCTTAGAAGAGAAAGGAGACTCGGATCACAGGAATTTCTAATCTCAGACAATTGGATGATTTAAAGACTATGTAGTCTTTTTTAGCAGCAATGTATTCTTAATACAGTTGCATTTTTCTTTCTCTGCAGAAAGGAGCTCTTCCTAAGTATAATGACTACACTAGCCTACTAAAATCATGTTTTTACTTCATAAATCAGCTGTAGTTTGAGCAGATGAATCCAGAAAAGACGTGAAAACTCCCCCCCTACACACACACACACACACACACACACACACACACACACACACACATGGCCATTTGAAGGCATGTAAAATAGGATCAGAGCATCTTTCTTTTGTTTCTTTGCGGTGAAATTCTACGTATCATCTCTGAGATTAGACAATGCAGATACAGCATATGCTAGGCTGAAAATATTATTGTTGACCCTTAAAGCAGAATTGAATTCTATTTGCTCACATCATAATTTACGCAAATTTAAGTGTCCAACAAAGGATGGATAAAGAAAATGTGGTATATATATATATATATATGTATATATATATATATATATACATATATATATATGCAATGGAATACTATTCAGCCATAAAAAGAATGAAATCCTGTCATTTTCAACAACAGGAATGAAATTAGAGATTGTCATTTTAAGTGAAATAAGCTAGACAAAGAAACATACCACATGATCTCACGGGTGGAATCTAAAAAAAGAGAAGTTGTTATCATAGAAGCAGTGAGCAGAATAGTGGCTACCAAAGACTGGGGTAGGGAAAGGGAGAGGGGGAGGATGGGGAAAGGTTGGTCGATGGGTACAAAGTTACAATTATATAGGAGAAATAAATTATGGTGTTCTATTGCACAGTAGGGTGACTATGGTTAATAGTAAAATATCGCATATTACAAAATAGCTAGAAGAGAGGTTTTTTTGAAAGTTCTCCCTACAAAGAAATAATAAATGTGTGAGGTGATGGATACATTAACTATGCTGATTGGATCATTATACAACATAGATACGTATCAAAACTTCAAATTGTACCCTATATATGTATAATTATAATGTGTCAATTAAATAAATATATTTTTGCTTTTAGTTTTGAGTTTAAAATGATACATGCATTATTACAAAATTTAGACAGTGTGAAAAGACATTAAGAAGAAAATAACAATTATCCCAAATTCCATCACTCACAAATAACAACCACTAACGTTTGGTTAATACATCCATTTACCTAAGACTGGGGTTGTCAAACTACAATCTGTGTGTGGGTCAAGCTCTTAGTTGCCTATTTTTGTACGGCCCTAGAGATAGAGAATGGTTTTTACATTTTTAAAGAGTTGCTAATAGACAAACAAAGATGAATATGCAGCAGAGACCACATCTGTCCTGTAAACTCTCCTGCTTTTGTGTCATACACACATACACGTTGCAAAATAAGCAAGAAGAAAAAATTATAACGAAGGTGGAAAGAAAGTAATACTAGTATAAGGAAAAAGGTCAACAAAATTGCTTTTTAATAGACTCTTTATGACTCTACCATAAACTTCTCAAATGCCTGTGTTTGAACACAATGTAATTATATAGTAAGAAATTTAAACCACATTACTCATCATCTAACAAGCATCATCATTTTTCATTCTTCTCTAGAAATAGGGGAAATTATTTATCTCTTAATTTATTTTTCCAGCATTTATCTAATACCTACTATGTGCCAGATTCCATGAAAACTGCTACAAATACAAAGTAAGATCAGGTTTCTAGCCTTGGGAGATAACAATCTACTTGGAAATACTTACATATAAACTCACAAAACAGTTTAATATAACTTGTGCTATAAATATGGCTACTAATGCCAGTTTAAATTCAATACATTGCATATTTTTCCTTAAAATCATCCAGAATGATGAATCAAAAAACCAGTCTTTCTTAATTCTAGCAGACCACTGACTCTTCTTCATAGGACAATTGTTTCTCTTTAGTTTGGTGACCCCTAAGAGTCCATAAAGTGGTTGAAAATATGTATCTTATTTACACTTCTGTATGTGAGATCTTTGGAGTGTTGTGGCTTTCTAGAAAATGCCAAGTTTACTTTGTAGTATTATTTTTACTACTAGAAATAGCTTGCATTTATTGAGCAATAATTACATGCAAGGCCCTATACACACATACTGTCTTATTTAAGACTCATAGCAGCCCTAAAAAGTAGGATTTTACAGCTGAGATGCCTCAAGCAACTGTTCCAAGATGCCAAAGCTAGTAAATGGTAAAGTGAGTATTAAACCAAGATCTAAGCCTCAAGTCCCTACCCTTCACCACCAGGTTGATTATCTCCCATTTTGTATGGAAGCTTCCATCTGCTTTTCTGCTTTTCTGTGAAATGAGGGCAAAAATCCAAATAAAAGGAATGAAGTGTGTAGATTACATTAATTGGTAAATTAGAAAGTTGGAAGCTATTTAAATTGCAGGGAACTGTGAAAAAATACAAGTAAAGGTCCTCCATTAAATATGTATTTTTGTGGTACTAATTGATGTTTTATTGAGATACTTATTAATCTCTAGCCCAATAAAGCAAGGGTTGGACCAGTGGTTCCTCTCACTTTTTAGCAATATCTTTCGACCCTTGGTTTGAAGAGTACATTCAGGGTGAGGACTAAAAAAATGTTCATTCAGAGTGAGAAATCTGATGGGAAACTTCAGTTCTCTGAAGCAGATTGTTTCTTATAATACCCAAGACAGGGTACAGAATGCACTCAGAGTTCTGCTTTGAGACCTGAAAATGAGTCTGGCTGGTGGGCCTATTTATAAAGTAAAGCTTTTGATAAAAATGTATCTTGCAGCACATCTGGTTTGATTTAGCAAAGTCCACAGAAACAGTGTATTTGCCTTAGACGCCTCATCTCTAGAGGTTTGAGCATACTGAATTATCCATGAATATTATCTAGACATAAATAATACAATATTCTTGCCTTTATTAGCTACCTAAATCACTAGTCATGAGCGTTTATTTTTGATGTGTCATGTTACTTTTCTGATGAGTCATGTTACATTACATACTCTTTGGCAGGGAAGAGGCATGTCATTTTGCTAAAATGAGTTGCAGCCGGACATTGAAACAACCCATAAAATAAAGTACCTAGTCAGAAAAATCACTTGATCAATAGGCCTAAAATATCAAACAGCTACAATGCAAAGTGCAGAATGTTCACACTGGAAGCGAGCAAACATCCCTCATCTAGTATACTTCTCACCCTGAGGTCTCTCCAAAAGCTGAAAAGAAGAGCCAAGTTTTTCAGTTTCTAATGTTCTCTTCCAACATACCACTCTATTTTAAAACAAAAAACCTCCCTTTTCCCAAATGCTAAACAGCATATTACACTGAGAAGAACCTGGCTTGGAGTCAGAAAAACTTAGGTTTAAAACCTAGACGGACCCTTTACTAGTTCTACCACTTCAGCCAAGTTAGCCAAGTTCTCAGAGCTTCTATATCTCACACGTAAAACTTTGCAGAGCTACTGTATATTTTGAAGGAGAAAACAGATATAAAATGCCTAGTACATGTCTATGCAGTCAATGAATTAGTGGGGGCTACTTTTATACTTGTTTTGTGTTACATTGCCTTTTACAGATGTGTAAGCAGATACCTCTCTCCATGCCTTATATTTATTCAATTCAATCAATAATTTATTTCTCTTTTCATGAAATTGTGTGAAAAAGCAGCATAGGCCATAAACTATGAATCAGAACTACTAATCATGTATGTCCACAAATAAGTTATTTGATCTCTCTGGAATTCCATTCTGTCTACAGTATGTGGGAATGAGAGATCATTCTTAAGGTTCCTTCCAGCTCCAACTTGCTGTAATTTTATGACTTGAACTTTCAAGAAAGACAAAACCAGGTCGAGCAAACTTTGGGTTCCTGGTTACTCCTTTAAATACTAATATAAGCTGGTTAATGTCCAGTTTGTGAAACAGGCCTATTTGACGAAGGAGTCCTACAGTCACAGAGAAAACTTATCAAATGGCACACAGGTCAGGCCCACAGTAAGGGTATAAATGAGTGGGCAAAGAGAGAGAAAATTGTTCCTGATCTAAGTGTGACTTCCTGTCAGTACAGAAAATCTCATAGACATGTTGAAGACAGCTTTTTGTAGACAAATTGAAGTTATCTATAACCATGGCTTATTGATCTTCATAACAAAAGCTTGCTATAAATGACATGAAATGCTAAAAATTAAGACTAACAATAGGGCCTTATTATTTTATCATTATAATAAATAACAACCATAGATATTTGATAAGCATCAACAATATTCAATATTGAGCATATTCTATGACTGACATATACAAAAAACACAGCATGTATTCTTCAAGGTAAAGCATTTCACACAGAAAGTGAACATTGATTTCCATTGGATGAAGAATTTGTCTTCGAGAGGGATCACATTTACTGAACCACTAGATCTACACAGTATGGGTACCAAGAGGGAAAATGCTGCACTATTTAAAAACTGCGTGGGTGGTAGACCTCAGCCACGTGTGAAACTCTGGAGGACCTATTTCAGTTTCAGCATTCTGGAGACATGATGACTTGCTAATGGGTACTTACAGTCTTAGTAATAACGTGCGTAGCAGCATATGGGAAGCCTACTTTTATCTGTGAAATAAGTGGGTTAGTAAGAGTATCTATTTTATAGGATTGCTATAAGGATTAAATAAGATACAGTTTTGCACCTAATAAGCACTCGATAAGCATAAGCTATTATTAGCATTAAGGATAACATCCTTCCAAGGACTACTCGGAAACCTCCTAGAAATCAAAGGGGCCAACAGTTCTCATATCCAAGGGTCTAAATAAGATATTTGCAATCTTCAACTATATTGGGATTTTTTTGGTAGATAATAAACTACGGATATAAAGCAATCTTTCCCTTGAGAAGGTTCTTTGTGTCCTTGAGAATTAAGAATATTCTTAATGGAACGTAAAGTCTGGCAATTCTTTTTTGAGAACTCACAGATTGGAAGGTGTGGAGTGAGGGCAGACTGTGGTACTTGGAACTGTTGGAGAAATCAATAACATGCCCAAATCTCTCAGGATCCACCGTACGAATTATAATGAAGGAAAAGAGCAGTACTGGCTCCTGACTGGCCTTTTTGAGTCTAGGACTCAGAGCTGAGCTAAACCATATAAAAGAACTATCTTAAGCAGGAGAGAGACTCTCTGCCTGCTTCTGCAACCAAAGAACCAAACCTAATAAAGCAGTAACATCCTTTCATGGTAAAGGAATATCACTGATTATGGCAGAGACTGATGTAATTGAAGCACTTTTTTTCCCTGACATACGCTTTCTGGACAGTTAATTCATCACATAGGATTTACTTCTGGAAATTCAGGTAAAACCAATAATCCGTTAGGAAATTTTCAAGTGTCAGGATAAAAAATTCAGTTTTTCACACTAGAGAAAAGACTGAATTATCTTCCTGGTTTGTCTAGAGAGTGGTATCATAAAATCACTATCATTTAAGAAGGGGATCAAAAAGTAGGCAACCAAAGAATGTAGGAGTAACATAGAAGTGTGTCAGGGGATAAATTTATAAAATATGTGATTTTTAAAATTTTATGATTTTTATGGGTTTTTTGAGCTTTTTTACATTTATAATTTGCTACAAATGATCTCTACCTTCAATCTAAATAAACATTCACTTTCTTGCCTAAAAAAAAAAATCAGTTTTTGTCTGTCTTAAGAGTTGGAAAAACATGTTTGTAGGATGTTTACTTCTTAAACAATTACATACTTTAAAAATTTTATGTCTATTTGGTAGTAATAGAGATAAAGCCATTATTCACAGTTAGAATCAAGGATCGAACAGTTGAAAAGCATTCATAAAATCTCAGTTGAGTATACATGTAGGGTAATGAGTGAAGAAATAACTGAATTTGAATTAGCTCAGACAGAATTTGCAGATAAGAGAGTTGATTCTTGAAGCGATTTTTTTTTTAAGACACAAATTACATGGTTCCCTTAGGTGCTAATTTTGTTACTTGTAAAATTCTTTTCTCTGACTATTCTTCAGTATTGAACTAGGCATCTACAAAAGGTTAGTTTAAAGGCACCCACAAACACTTTATTGCTTTGTGTTATTTGGCTTTGACTATTTTAAGACCGTCATCCTGATTCTCTCTTCTGGCTCCTGTGAGAATAATAAAGCCTCTCCTAAAGCAATAGAGGCAAAGCTACTCTCACGGTTGCTCCTGTAGACAGAAGTAAAATTCTCTCCTCTATATACCTGGCAGTGCTTTCTTTCAGGGACCGCACCCCCCCCCAAAAAAAAACACACCAGTTTCCATCAAGTGCCATGCAGATAGTTACACTCTTTTAGTCCTTTAAGTGTCAACATCCAAATGAATATGTGCTATTTAACTCTATGTTAGGCTAGGACATTATATTTTATAAATTCTAAATTCACATAAACATATCTTTGTGGAGTACAAGTTGTTGCTTACTAGAGTTTCTTTACAGATAGTCACTGGGATTTTTAGGGGTTGTTTTTCATTGTTTTGAAATAATCCAATGGTTTCCTAGGAGGTCAGATACCCTAGACCAGAGCTTGTCGTTTTCCTGAGAACATCCTCTAGTAGAAAAAATATTATCATAACACTACCTGGTGTCTTATTAACATTTCCAATAGCTCCAGGAGTTTCCTAGTTGTCTGTACATACATAGCTTTCCACTCATAGAATATCATAGAGTGTAACTTCAAAGAGAAGGCAGATTCAGGCTTTTATAAAGAAAGTCAGCTCTGAATTTCAAAATGAGTTTTTCAGAGCCCATACCAGAGGTAATGGTCTGAAAGCTCAAAGGACTTTTGCTGTGTAAGAGTCAACCTTATGAGGGAGACACACTTTAGGGGAATGTGAAGATATTGTTTGCCCAGATACATCTTAAAAACAAGGGTAGGGATCTTCGGTCTACGAGGTCTATGGGGTTTTGTATCCATTGTCGAAGCCCAGTTCAGTGAATGGGCTGAGGGAAGAAGGTAGAGGGAGACCGAGGAATGGACTGTGGCTTCTTTTATCTGGAAGAAGAGAATCATGAATACGGATGAATGCAGGGCTTTGGAAGAGGAGCTAAATGGAGGGACAGAGGTCAGATGATGGATGGTCCTTCATGCCACCCTGTAGAATTTGGATTTGATCCTAAAGGGCAACAGCGATCCATTGAAAGATTTAGTACTGGAGAGTAACATAAGAGGGTTTTCCTTTAGCAGGGCTCTCTGGTAGCAGTGAAGAGAATTTATTAAGAGAGGTGGGTGATATCTGAGTTATCCCATTAGGAAGTCAGAAAGCACAGTAATCCAGAGAAAGCATAAAAAGGGTCTAAATTTAAAGCAGAAGGGGGAAGATGATAGGACAGATTATCTAGACAGAAAATGGGTGGCACTCAGTGACTGAGAATGTGGAGGTGGGGAGGAAAAGGAGGTCCATATAATGACTTCAGTGTTTCCACCTCAAGTCCTAGCTGTACCATTCGTGGAGCTATGGAACCGAGGACAGAAAGAGAAGTTGATGGGGTAGGGTGGGGCTGAAGATGGCATGAATTTGGGACATCTTAAGTTTGAGGAGGCCGTTGGAAGGAGGTGAGAATTTAGATTTCGGACTCTAAATTTGGTGGTGGATGATCCCAAACACCTGGGTGAGATTTTTTTGCTTATATGCCCTCTTTCACTGAGTCAGTATTGTTTCTATCTCTTTTTTTGCATAAGAAATGACTTTAATGTTTTCATACAGTATAGGATGGCATAAATTTGGTAAAGTGCTTTAAATTTTTTCAGGCTTTTATTATATTCTGTGGTTCATTGTAAACCCTCCTAAGTTAGGAAAATAGATTTGTGTAACTTCCAAGACACTATCTTTGCATGCCCAACACTCATTTTATTTATTTTAATTATAAAGGATAAACTTTATTATAACTGCTACAGTAGCTACAAACAAAATTATAAGATGTCCCTACAGATTGTCACTTATTCTCTATTTTGCTCTACTTTTGAACTCATTATCACCCATCATAGCCCATTCAGGGTTTTTTTTTTTTTAAACACTGTTAATTGTTTAATTTCTTTTTTATTACTTAAAAATATTAAGGGGGTACAAATGCTTTGGTTACACAGATTCCTTATATAATGCTCAAGTCAGGGCTTTTCGTGTGCCCATCGCCAGAATAGTGTTCATTGTACCGGATAGGTAAATTTTTACCTCTCAACCACTCCCACCCTCCCCCCTTTTTGGTTTCCAATGTCCTTTACATCTCTTTGTGCCCATGTGTATCAATTGATTAGCTCCCAATTATTAGAGAGTACAGTGGTGTTTGTTTTTTCATTCCTGAGATACTTTGCTTAGGATAATGGTCTCCAGTTCCATCAAGTTGCTGCAAAAGATATTATTGCATTCTCTTTTATGGCTAAATAGTATTCCATGGTGTGTGTGTGTGTGTGTGTGTGTGTGTGTGTATGTGTGTGTACCACATTTTCTTTAGGATGATTCCACAACTTTTCAGTTGTGAATTGTGCTGTGATAAACATTTGAGTATAAGTATTTTTTTTAATATAAAATAACTTCTTTTCCTTTGGCCAACCCTCGTTTTCTTGATTGAGTTCTTAGGACAACCTTTTGAATTAGATTCAAAACTTAGTTCAATTCACTTTACAGGTGAGGAAATTGGGACCTAACTTCCATGCCCCTCCAGAACGTCACCCTCCTGCTAGGGCTTTATATTTTTCTCTTTTCTCCCCTCATCTACAGCCTGGCTATTTCCACCTCTGGTTATTACAAAACTACCCATCTTCTTTATCCTTTTATTTTTCCTTGCCTTCAATACTTCCTCAAGCATTCTACAGAACATGGTCTCATTCGATGAAAAACAAGGTGATAAAAATACATGTCAGTAATATTTGATATCTTAACATTAAGAAGACATGTCCTCATAAGGCTACAATAAGTAAATACCATACTTGATATCCTTTACAAATTACAAAAGGGGCATCTTTAACCTTTCACTTGGTATGGCATGGTTCCATGTATGCATTCTTGTGCACTGAAAGTCTTATGGCTGTTTTTACATCTACAAGATGGTGTTGCAGTAGGGTCTAGATGATGTATAGTGATACTGATTTTTTTTTATGCTTCATGTACTAAATTTTAAAAAAGTTACACCTGCAGATTTTTATCTGTGTTCCATCAGCATAAATGCTCCAGGATCAGCACTTTTCAGTTCTCCCATGAAAAGTGATGAGGTCTTGCAAGGGCTGAGGTCATATGATCTGTCTCAGTGCTGTCTTAAACGGTTGCCAGAAGCTTAGGGCATAAAGTGAATGCTATTTTGGCCACACTTTATTGAATTCCCTCTCCAGATGCTCTACATATTTCACAGCAGAATTAGCAATAGCAATCATTGCAGAAGATCATAAATGTCCCAACTCCTCTCTCAATCCCCAAACCAGTTCACAGCTACTACTAGCTGAAGTTGATGACAAACTTATTCCATTCACCTGACAGTGCAAAAAATCCATGTGCTTGAGCGCTGTGGTGTCCAAGGGGGACAGGAGGGAGGTTAGAGAGAGCATCGTGGGGATGCAGAAAGTTCAGCTTTAGTCTGAGACTTTTCCTTGCTCAACATTCTGTATGTTTTATAGGACCTAAGGGGGCAGCCAATAACCCTCAACTGTGTTTCATACCCAGAGCCCCAAGCTGGACTTGTCATTTTTATTCCAAACTCACATAATCCTCCTGCAAGCCTTTGCATCCAAATCCATTTTAGCAGGTAATTTGCATAGCCAAACATTTCTTGAAAACTCTCTCTGGGGTGAGTTTACCTGGGAATCTCTATGGTGTCATCTGGAATAAAGTGACCAGGATTTTAGCTTTCATTTAAAACTGCAATCTAGCTCAGCAGTTCCATTGAAGTGATGTTAATGCATAATAATATTCGTAAGAGCCCATGCCTTGTGGGAAGGTATATTTAGAAGTTTTTCTTTCCGTGCAGCTATTTAAGGCACATGCATCAGTCTCCTTAGCATGGCATCCCCTTAAATATAGTACATGACTGTGGGCAAATAAGTGCAAAAGTTAAATTAATCTTCATTTTTATGCTACAAGATGGGAATGAAGCACACACCTGAACTGCAGGGCTCTGGGATAGTCTTCATTATTGGCTATCTATGTGGTAGGCATGATCTGATGATAACTTTTAGATATATTTCCCAAATATTTATATGCCTGATCAAGCTCTATGAAAGCTCTGAGTGGATCCTCTCTCCATCTCCACGTCCATCAATAATTCTACACCTCCAATAAACAAATGGCTCTAGTATCTGCCCTTTGAAGAATTAGAAATGCTAGGAAATTCATTTATGTGAATGATATATTAATTTTATGGCATGTATTTTTTTAAAAAATCGTGTGTCTCTTCACTTTAATTGTGAGTGTCTTGGTGCTTAGATTTGGAATTAGACTATAATCTTAGGTCCAAAAAAATGTCCAATAACCTAATTACTGTAAATAGCATTCACTAATTTCTCCCAGATTTTGAGAGTATTGACTATAATGATCAGCAAATCTTAGACTATAGCCCTAATGAAAACTGTCGCATGGAAAAACAGTTTTGAGGAGTTTATACAACAGATTCAGCTTATTGGATGCTTGACCAGTTGATTAAATTACTTAAGGTGCTAATACTAATGAGTTGATGAAAGAGCAGTCAACTTAGTGTCTTCAAGTTGACATGAGTCACATTGCTTTCCATCTTATTTTTGGTTATTTGTTGAAAAGTTTGACCTGTAGGCTCTATTTCATTGCAGAGGAAACATGTTCTGCCGCCCTTAAATCTCTTATAAAAAAATCATACATTCTTAGAACTGGAAGTTATCTTGAGAAACTTCCCAGTCCATAAACTGCCTTCAGGCAGAAATGTACCTAGATCAGTCTACATGATTTTATTTTAAGCCTCAAGAAAGGACAATTTCACAGCTACATCTGATGCCCATTCTGTGTTCCTTTTTCTATATCCAGAATGGTATGTCGCCTTCACTTTAAGGTTTCTGCTTTCTCTTTATTACCGACAAACACACACACACACACACAGTTGTAGCCCATTTCCTATAGTTTTATCCTTTACAGAAACCTTTGTATATAACTCTGACTTTACAGCAGTTGAAAACACGACCTAGCTTTCTTACCGGCGTTCTCCTTTGGCTGGGGTTGTGAGGTTGTTAATGGTGACTGGTGGGGGTGCACTGAGGCCCCTGTTATCATGCAAGCAATTGCTAACTGTGGACCTCTGACTTTGTAATTTGTTCTTTATGGACTCGCCCGCAGCCAATAAGCAAAATCAATAGTCTTTGCTGAAAAGCAAGCAAGTGCCAGTGTGTTATGTGACAGGTGAAGATACATGTGCTTACCAGGGGTCAGGGGGCCACATCAGATTTCTCTCTGACTTCTTTTCAAAAAGCTAAATCCATTTAGGGAGCATTCGTCATTGGAAAATGTTGCAGTGGGGAATAAGAAAGGCTGCTGCTCTTCTTTTCTCATTTAACGATGTTTGTTTTCAACAGCCTGTTCAATAATGTCACTGGGAAGAAATTATGTGAGAAGAATAAAGTGCTTAGAGTCTATTTATTTATTCATTCATTCATTTCTGCAGAATAACACTAGCTGTTGCTTTCTCATGTATATTAATACAGCTGTGGTTGTCCAAACATTTGTTTGTTCTATTCCTTTCCAAGAAATAGGTAAGTCTCTTTCTATTGCCATGGAATTGATTACCCGTAGTTTAAGTCAGAGGGAAGGTTATATGAGCTTGATGGGAGACATACATATCTCTAAGCCAGCATTACGGTAGCATGTAAATCCACTCAATAATTTGGCTTCTGATAAGATGCCAAGAATCTTTCCTATTTTCTCCTTAGAACCATCAGACATCAAGCAATTTTAGAGAAGGATATAAAATAAAAGGCTAATGAGTAAAAGTGGATTCAAAAGAATGAAAATAAAATGGCTTTTAATCTTTGATATTTTATCACTGCATTTCTCTCTTTGGTTTCTCCAATAGGTTTGAATGTTCAACTCAGAAAACAGGATTTCAGTCACAAGCAGGATTTCTTAACTTGGTGTTAAATTGAAACAAGTAAGTGAACAGGGGGTTTTCTTTTCTTTCTTTCTTTCTTTTTTTTTTATTCAGGGGATTTTGAGGCACCTGTGAAAGACCATGAACCTACATACCTAGCAGTAGCTAGGTGGGGTGTCAAAGGAAGAAAGAGCTGGGCAACAGCCGTGTGGCTGCCATCGGCCGTGTCTGAGAATGTGTTTTCATGGGCCAGGGGATCTGCTGCTCTGACTTGGGAATTCTTCTGAAGGAAAAATTAAATTTAGGACATGTTTATGTAGAGTGTAGCTTGACTTCAATGGTTTCTGTTGTTTTACAGCCGTAATCAGTCTGTATTTTTGCAGTTGTGTCATTCCAAGGCTAAACGCATATGCTTTGTTAAGAATCATAAACAGTAAAGTGATACCAGCAAGAGCTGTTGTAGTAGTACCAGGGGTTGCTTTGAAGTCCTTTGAGGATTCACAATTCTGTGGCATCAGAATTGATGCTCAGCAAGATCGCAGGTCATCTTGTTATATGAAATCGTCACAATGGAAATTCCTGCCCTCTCATAAGGATATGTAACACCTATCGAATATCCTGTTTATTCCATGTTATATCTAACATCATAGAATTCCAGTGTGCAAAAGGCAGTTTGAGCAGTATCTTCCAGTACATTGGAGCTTATGCATTTGGAACTCAGACATTTCTCCCTAACTAGAATGTAAATTCCTTGAGAGTAGGGACCATGCCTTATATTTTTTTTAAATCCCCTATATTGCAGCCACCAATTCAGCGTTTTATAATAGCAAAATCTGAATTTGAATTTGAGGCTGACATGTATACAAAAATTTATTTGCTATGTCATATGTAAAGTATGTATGAGATAATTAAAGCTATGCCTGTCAAAGTAACACAATTTGTTTTTTAATTAGATAAAGCTATACATACACTCTTCATTTTCATTAGAACATTATCTGTTTATTTTGTATTTAAATAACTATGATAATAGAAAATGGAATAGAAGTCTTTTATCTAAGGAAGTTCAACACCCATTACAGTAGGTTTTCCCATTACACTGATATGAAGTATTAATAATTATGGAAGGACAAATAATCTTCTAATTTAGAGACACATAAACTCCTAGAGAGAATGTAAAGCTTCACTGTCCAATATGGTCGCTACATGTGGCTATTGAGCACTTGAAATGTAGCTAGTCAAAATTGATATGTGACGTAATTGTAAAATACCCACCAGAGTTTGAAGACAATATGAAAAACATAAAGTTAAAGATCTCATTTATCATTATTTGATTGATTAAATATTAAAATGATAATATTTTGGCTATGTTGCATTAAATAAAATAGATTATTAAAATTAAATTCATGTGTTTCTTTTAACTTTTGAAATACGGCTACGAGAAAATTTAAAGTTTAATTCATGGCTTATATTATATTTCTGTTGGACAGGACTGGTAAAGAATGACTTATCCAGATTAACATAGGCTGTCAGAACCAAATTGCTACATCATATCTACTTGACCATTTACATAAATATCATTGCCTATTCCTACTGACTATAATTATAAGATCATCACATTTTTGTACATTTTTTACAAAAGACATCTAAATGAATAACTAAATGTGGTTAAATATTTCATTTTCTTTATGCTTCTTGTAAAAATGAATTTATAAACTAAACCAAAAGCTTTGACCTGATGTTCTAAGTTTTGCGATGTTTAAAAACAAGATTCATACTAGTTATTTGCAACAACCTTATTCATTGATAGATAGAGACCCTCTGCAGGTTTGTCCCAGATTAATATTATATACTTACCTGTTTGCTGTCCTTCTCCTCCTCATTGTCTCCTTCTTGCTGTTCCTTCAAAATTATTGCCAAAATCACTACAACTACAGTTTCACTCCAAATGCTCTAAACCAGGGTTTTCACATTTTAGCAACTGTAAAATCGAGATGCAACTTACAACCAATGACATCATGAGCACTGTGGCACAGTTTTTGACAATATTTTTTTCTTTCTTAGAGATAGGCAAAATAATGCTCCCATCTATAACTGGTCATATTTTAGATTTTACGAAATGTGGTAAATCATGCAGAGAACCTTTACAAAGCACAGCTTTCAGGGCTTCACCCTATACACAATGAGCAATAATACTTGGGGGGTGTATTTTGGTAAGTTGCTCTTGTTAAACACTCTCCAGGTGATCCTGATGTAGTCCTAGGACCAGCATCTCAAGAATCACTGATCTCAAGTCTTGTTTAACACAGTGAGTGTACCCTGACCAATGGTGCCAATTCACTCTGGCTGTAAAACAACCAGTTAACCATTGAACAATTTTTTTTAGTACCAGCAATTGCTCATCACTGAGAAGGACATACAAATGGTTAAGACTATCTTTTACTCAAGGAATTTATAACTCGTCTTTCATAGTGCATTGGGATTTTTAAGTTCCAGGATTTCCTGAAGCTCAAAGGTTGTATCCCTTCTGCCAATCTGGACCATCAGAAAGGAAGCATCGTTCAGTGAGAAGTTGACTACTACCTTTGTGAAGAGACTGGATCATATGACGACCACTCTGGAGGGTAAAGTGCCTTTTGGTTAGAAGCAGACACTGCAGGCGAAGGCCTGTGGCAGTGGTGTAGTTTAAAAGCTAGATCACAAGCTACACAGGAGGTAATGAGTTCCCATTTTTGACTTAATTAAGAATTTAATGGTTATAAGGACCAAAGTCTCTCCTTAATTCCATACCAACTGAGGACAGCAATTTCAATCACTTTTATAATGTTAACCCAAAGGTACAAAAAAAGAGAAAGAAAGCCTGACAGTACTAAGTTTCCTGTGTTATCCAGGTCACTTGAAGCCCTATGCCAGGAGGACATTACTATCCCATTGCTTAAGTTATCTCCTAACTTTTACCTGGCTGCTTGATGTAGAGCCATCAACCCTGAGAGGCCATTTGGAGCAAGATGAGAGTTAACATTCACAGAAATGGAGCTGAGATGTGAAACACCCTGAGAATGTAAGCAACTATCCTAGATATCTTATTACAGGAACCAGAAGTCCCCTTCTGTGACATCCACTGAAGAGTCATAGGCAGGAGCAACACCCCTTCCCAGGAAGAGTTTTCTCTTTGTCCTGTTGCAGATGCCTGAAATTTTCCATTAGAGATTCCTGTGAGTTAAGATATTTTCTCCCCTAGCCTGCAAATGCACTGAGTCGAAATTCAGCAGTGGTTTACTGAGCCACAAGATAAGTCACATGCTCTGCCAAGCACTGGGAATGTAATGTGAAACAAAAGTAGATCCAACTCCTGATCTCATGGAGTTCTCAGTCTAGGGGTAAAAGCAGATATTAATAGAAAAAGAATTGCAATAATAAATGGATGATCATAAACTGATGTAAATAAAAGCAAAAATCATCAGCTTATGCGTTAGTCACTAGTAACAAAAGAATTTGAAACTAAACCAGGAGGGAAAGGAAGAAGGAAGCTTCTTTGAGGAAGTGACCCTTGAAATGTATCTGAAATAAGAGTAAAGATGAGTTGGAATTGCCGAAATAAAGAAGGAAGGCAATGTTGGAGCCTAACTGGATAGATTTCAGTCCTCTTTAAGACAGATTTTGTTTGACAGATTTTACTATTGACAAATCAAGGAGGATGGTAAATCTGCTGAACTATGAAAATATCTTTGATAGATATGAAATTTTACATGTTTATAAAACTTAGTAGTTTAATTGTAAGTCATGAAAGAATGTCTTTAAGGGGCAAATAGTAGGTAAAGTTCAGATAATTGAAATCTTCAGCTGTTACATATATTTCCTTTAGAAAACACTTTGCTTTCTTCTCTGAACTAGAATTTTTCTGGACCAAGTAAAAATAATTAGTGCGTGCATGTGTGTGTGTGTTCCATTCCTAGCACAGAGACTGCTAAAATAAGAAATGACTGGTCATCGGGGGCAGAGGGGAATAACAAAGAGGATAAAAGGTCAGGGTTTAGATAATTTATTTTCCATGGTAGTAGGAGAAGGCAGAAGGTTCTGGGGAAAAGAAAAGATATGATATTTCAAGCAACTAATGGTTGGACAGGTTGATACTTTCCAAATGGTAGAAATTGAGACCATGGAGTCTCAACTGAGCTGCTATACATTTTCTGAAAAGGGTAGCATGCAAAGACTTGCTTTTTTTCATGAATAAATTGAATTGATCTAAATTGTGCATAGCAAAAATGTTTCATCTTACCTGCCAAGTCTTATAGATGGAAAAGCCCATACCTAAGAGTGCCGAGTTTAGGATACAGAAACAACTTCTGGGCTTAGCAGGGAAGAGCACCCTAACTGATTAGCTCACCTATTACAATTTTTGCCATCCTGCTCTAAATAGTCTCATTCACCTGCATTTTACATGTTTTTCTCTTTCCTTTGGCCACCTAGAGCTATTCCAAGAGACAGGAAAAGGAAACCATTTTTTAGATCTTTAATGATTGCAATTACTACAGAAGCAGTATTAGCTCATCAGGATTTTTTTCTTTTAATGATTTTAGAAAGGAAAGAAAATCAGCAAACAACAAAGGCAATTTTCTTAACACGAAATTGGATGTTTTAAAGAAATTTGCATTTCCAGTGCTGGAAAGTGTCAGGTCTTTTTTGGACTCAAATCCCCTTATGTCACACCAGGGCAAGAAGGGTAATGTTTATAACATCTGAATCTCTGAACCAGTGAATAAAAGATATAAGTGTTACTTAGCTGAGATGTGAATAAATATTTACAACAATGGCACATGCATAGCTAATTGAATGACTTTTGTTAATATTAAACTAGATATTCACGGACATGTGCCTTTTTCTATAATGAAAATACTGCCTTGGGCTAGTTTTGTTTTTCTTGTCTAGAACAATTTATGTGCTTTCACTGAAATGAATATAAACTCCTATTCTCATGACAAAAGAATTCACCATTAATTTGAGTAAAGAATTTCTTTATTCCCTTTGTGGTATACTTTATTGAGAAAGCAAATCCTAAATGTATCTTGAAATTTTGGTTTGTGCATTATATTTAATTTCAACAGCAACATTCAATGTCTATAAATAGGGATTTCTAGGATTATTAGGACCAGATGTATTGTTATCAAGTCCATAAGAGATTTTCTTTCGATTAATTTAAAAAGTAATAAAAACAAAGCAAAGCAAAATAAAATTCCTATGTGGCTGTTTGTCGCAAGTTTGAGCTTAATATTTTCCTTATTTCCTCAATCTTTTTTCTTCCTTCTTTTTTTCCTCGTCTTCATTTTTTTTTTATGTGCACTTCAATGGATTTTTTTTATTGGTTGCTTAGCATTTAATCTCTCTTCTTAATAGCACCTGACTTCCTTTTGGACAATGAGCTCTTCCTTATTGTGACCAGTCCTATGTCCAACTAGGAAGTCTGGAGTGTTATATCCATCCTCTCCCTGGCACTGGCATAATCGGGGTAGCTGCCCATGATCTAAGCTTGGCCAATCAGATATTCTCTCTGAGAACTTTGATAAACAAGGTAGACAAGGCCAGAATGAGCTCTTGCAGAACTTCCATCTATAGCTGTGGTGACAACATCTTGACCATCATGTTCCTGCTAATGAAATGATTGCTCTATTTCCTGCTTCCTAGACCTCCAAGTTTCCTTGGTTTCTGCTCATTGACCAGCCCTTTCTTCTACCTCCAGCCAACTTGGTGAATCCCAAATATCCTCCCACAAATTCTCTTTAGCATGAAATAGCCAGAATCTAAGAAATGCTGACACATACTCCTCTATTCCCTCCTCTGTTCTCTATTAAATGATGCATTTGTGCTCAGTAATGTGGGTTATACAGTAGCCCCTGTTAGATCCCAGATTGCCAATATGTTGATTCATTCCCTAAAATTTGGCAGATATGGCTTGATAAAAGACTTCTGTGACCTGACTAGTGTACTGAATACAGAGGAATATAAAATTCTCAGTGGTTTCTCCAATTCACAATCACTCTGTAGTGATGGTATAATTGAATTGAACTTGAAGCTGTCTAAGTAACTATACACGTCATGTCAGAGCTACAGTGTCACTCATTTACTGTTTTCAGGGCTTAGAAAACCAAGAGAAGATCTTTAAAGTCCTGAAAAAATACACAGGGATTGGTTGCTATATAACCTACTGTTTGAGATTTGCTCACAGGGCTTATTCTGGGGCAGCGATTTCCAAATTTGGCTGTTAATACAATTACTCAAGATCTTTTGTATGAAAGCAAATGGACACCCAGACCCCATCCAGGATGTTCTGAATGAGGAGGTCTGAGGTGGGATCAGTATTAGCAAATGCGTGCAATTTAAAGATAGGAAGCCTATAGTAGGGGACCAAAAATAAGATAACTTCAGAAATTCAAAGGAGAAATTCTGAAGTTTTAAATTACAACATTAATAATAGGAAACGAATAGGAAGGAATGGATTTGAAATTTACTTAGGAGGTAAAAATAAGCCAGCCATGCTTATGATTAACTTAATGGGGTTGAAATAAATATGGTCAAACCTGAACTCTAGGCTTTCAGCTTGTGCAATTCAATAAATAGTGGTTCCATTGCTAAGGTAGGAAATACTGGAGGAAGAGCAAATTTGGAAAGAGGGATGTTTGAACTGAATGAAATAAAAGTGTTTGTGTGATGTCTTTGAAAAATGTTCCACATAGAAGCATGGCCCAAAGCTCAGGTTAAAGATAATATCTAAAGATATATTAATAAATTTGAGTACTGACTGCATAGGTGGTGGTGGTGGTTCTAAGCATACAAAGAGTAAGATCATAAAAGGAAGGTGTGGAAAAGGAAGAGTGTTGAGGCAGGATTGAACCTTCAGGACCACTAACGTTTAAGGAGCATTAGGAATGGGAAAAGATCTGAGATGGTTTTTCATTTAGTTCAGATCTTCTGTCCCATGTATATAAGCCAATTTGGGTTTCACAAAATGCCAAGCATCTGAATTCAGCATAATCATGCAGTCAGATACTACCATTCGGTGTTCAACTCAATGGCAGAGATATTTAGCTGTTTGCCAAAAACTCATGTTCCCCCTTTCATGATGTAGAGTGGATTCTGGTGGACAGCTGTGCAGCCACAGACATTTTCAGAAGTCTTTGTATTTAAATGTGGCCAATGACTAGTTCTTACCATGGAATGAGTGTAAAAGTGTTGATTGTCACTTTCTATTTGGGGCTTTAAGAAACAGGATTCTCCACTTTTTCCTTTTCTATCAACTATATGAGAAGAACTTTAAGGCCCAAGGTCATGGCAAACCACAGGGTGGAAGGAGTCTGTGAATCCATGTCATTCAGAGGAAAGCCACCAGCCAACCAAGAACATCTGCACTGGGTTATTCTATGTTACATTACTGAAATACTGGAGCTTGTTTGTCTTAACAGTATTAGTACAAACCAAATCTGAGCATGATATGGACCAAACTTTTAGAAAATTGACTTATAGTTTAATTTTTTCAAAAAATGTATAGATGTGTTGGCATTACAGAAGTGTAGGTTACAACATTTATCTAATGCAAATCTGAGATAACGTGGTCTATCTCCCATTCATTATTCACAAACTGTACTAATTTAAAGTTTAGTGAGGCTATTCGAAGATAGCAAGTGGTGTTGAGCACTAAATTAACTAATCAATTAATTCAATTCAGAAAGCAAATTAAGATTGTCTAGTAAATAAAATACAACTCTTTCCACTAGATGACTAAACCTTAAAGATCCACCAATTACTATTTTCCTTGCAGGTTACATTAAGGTATCTTTAATCAATTATTTCTTCTCAGAGATAGATAATTGTTTGAGAGTATGCCTATGTGCCAAAAGAATAGATGTTTTTCATTTCTTAAATGCCATCTTAAAAAGTAATGTAGGTGTTTGCTTTGGAGCTAAAGTGGCCACATTTGGCTCTTCCCTCCATAAGGGTGTGAGGTTGAGGAGACGAGAGAGGCTAAAGTCCTCTTCTGCTCCACTCACAAGCAGTGGCCCCAGTCAAGGACTGTGTCCATGCAGAGGAAGGCAGCATCTTTTCTCTAAATTGCATAAAAACACCACGTGGGCTGGCAGCAGCTCTTGATAGTGACATTCCTTCCCCAGCCCTAATCTTGAAGGTCATTTCATACTAATACATAGAGAGCTGCATTTTTTTAATAGTTTAAAAAGTTCCATTGATGGACACATTGAAATACTTTCAAATATTTGCTTTTATAGACAATACTGTATTGGATATCTTTGTACATATATATATGAATATTGCTCTAGAGTAAATTACTCAAACTGAGATTGCTGCATCAAAAAGCAGATGTATTTTAATTTCGATAGGTATTATCAAGCTGCACTCCATAAATACTGGGTTAATTTACAGCCCCACAAGCAATATATGAGAGTGCCTGTTCACTCTCATCTCCAAACAACCAGTGTGTTATCAGACCTTTTGATCTTTACTATATTGACAGATGAACAGCTCTTTCTATAATAGTTTTATTTTGAAATATTCTTATGAAGAAAGGATCTTCTCATAAGTTTAAAAACCAGTTTATGCCCTTTTCAGTTAACTATTTCTTATTTGTATGTTAAGCTGTTGTACATCATTTCATTTTCAACTTTTCATTGCCAATGCATTTTATGTGTGTGTTTATTTTGTGTGTGTGTGTGTGTGTGTGTGTGTGTGTATATATCTCATATGGTTGGATTTTACAATTTGGTCCAATTTGAGAGTTTCTATCTTTTAATAGGAAAGTGTATCCTATTTATATTTACTGGTATACAATATACCTTTCAGTTAGGATACCATTACCTTTTTATGTTATTCTTGTTTTCATACTTTTTTCAAACTTTTACTATATGATTCATATTTTCATTGTGCTTTTTAATCACAAGCTTCCTTCTGAAAGTTTGTATTCTGTTTTTAATCTTTTAGTGATATCATTTTAGAAATTACAAATTTAGAACTAAATTTTATAAAACATAACACGCTGTTTCTTTTTTTTTTTCTTTTTTTTTTTTTTTTTTTTTTTTTTTTTTTTTTTTTTTTTTTTTTTTTTTTTGAGACAAGAGTCTCACTCTCTTGCCTGGGGCGAGTACCGTGGCATCAGCCTAGCTCACAGCAACCTCAAACTCCTGGGCTCA
>RJWJ010006293.1:0-47637 GCA_004363605.1 Indri indri
AAGATGCAAAACCATAAGCATAACAACCATGCATCCAAGGAAAGCCTCAGAAAACCTAGGAGCTGAGAAGAGGATAAAGGCATCCCTAGGCACCAAGAAGATTTTCTATCTCCTGGTAAATGAAATGGGCTTTTATTCAATTCGGGGTCTGAGGAGGAAAACGGATCTCTACTTTCTCCGTCCCACCACCTACTGATTATTATCCTATTTTTTTCTTGCAGGATCCTGTGTATTTTACTGCTTATTTGGTGGTTTAAGAATTGAGGTAAGTGACTAAGGTGGAAGTGCTCAGATATTTGGGTAACGAGGCAGGAGTTGATGAGATGAAGTATATTTCTGCTTAATTACTGGATCTGGAGAACACAAACCCTTTATTAATACTTCATATGTAACAGTGGGAAAAGAAACAATGTAAAGTATGCAAAGATAATTTCTTCCATGAGCAAGAGAACCTAAAAGGAAGGTTTAATGGTTCTCAGTTTCGAAAATTGCCATGTGGAAACTCCAACATGTGAAAGGAGAATACTCAGGAGGGGATGAATAAGAAAAGATATGTGGGTGCTACAGGTGTCCTTTGGACAAACCCTGGTGGCCACTCACAGCCTGAAAACATTATAGGTATATTAATTTCTTAGGACAACCATAACAAAGTATCACAAACTGGGTGGCTTTTAACAACAGAAATTCATTGTCTTAATGTTTTGAAAGATAAACATCTCAAATCAAGGTTTCAGCAGGGCTATGCTCCTTCTGAAACCTGGAGGGACATCCTTCCTTGCCTCTTCCTAGCTTTTAGTGCTTTGCTGGCCATCTTTAATGTTCCTTGGATTGTAACTGCATCACTACAATCCTCCAATTCCTTCACATGGCATTCTGTCTGTGTCCCTGTCTGTGTGTCTTCACCTCCTACAAGGATACCAGTCATATTGGATTAGGGGGTCCATCCTACACTAGCATGATATCATCTTAACTAATTATATCTGCAGTGACCTTATTTCCAAATAAGGCCACATTCTGAGGTACTGGAAGTTAAGACTTCAACATATCTTTATTTGAGAGGATACAATCTGATCCACAATAGAGGAATTCTTTAAAAGGTGCATAAGTGGGTGTTTAGGCAGAGCTGCTATCCATAGACATGCTGTGTTCCGTACATTACACCAGAAAGTGGCAATCAGATGTAATTAAATATAATTAAAACCCCTGTAAGTGGAGTAATGCATGACATGTACAACATATGTGATGACATTATGTGTACATTGGTGGGATTTTGCTGCATGCAGAGGGATGCTTCTGTAGAGCCCAGGCACACCTCTCCCTGAGTGCTGGGCTTATATCATGTTACTCTTTTAGACTACCTCAAGAAACTTTTCACAAGATCCATCTGTTCTAGTCTTGTGAGCTGGATTGAACTGGCCTCGGCCTGCTCCCAGGGACCATGCACTTGTCATATATCACTACGGTCTTTTTGTTTGTTCATTTATTGATTTGTTTTGTTTCCGTATATGCTGATGGTCCCTGAGGTTTAATATAGTGTGGTATGAGAAAACAGATATCACTAAATACAGCTGTCATAACATGTACTAAGTCCAGGTTTTTAGACCCACAAATAATTTTATTTCATTTATTGATTATCCGATACTATGGACCAACTTTAAACTGGAGTCGTGTAGCTCCCAGTTTTATGAGAGTTACAACTGCCTGGTAGACAAATAGGGACTGAGCTCAAATAGGGACTGAGAAAGCATCCCTCTGCATGCAACAAAATCCCACCAATGTACACATAGCCTCAGAAATTCTTGCTGAGGGAACCTTACTTACCATGTTGTATGCACCTTACACATAGGGGCTCTGGGTATTTCCGTTGCTGTGGTTGCTACTGCTGTAGTAATTCTAGACTGGAGATATTATAACCAAGCACATGCTCTGTTAGAGTGACGATTTGTCAAAATGTAACCCTCAGAGACCCATTAGGATTGTGGCATTTTCATAGGATGGACACTTAAATCTTTTTCTTTTGCCGTCTCTCCAGGCACAGAGAACACAGGATTCTAGTGACTCTCAAGTCCCCAAGGGAGGATAAAGGTGGCACAGCCTTTCCACAGCATTTCTACAGGCTGGCCCCATGATCTAGACAATAGTGAACTTTAGTCTGGAAGTCTCTTCTATCTATATATTTCATCTTCTATTAGGTTTAGTTGGTCAGGGAAAAGGAATAGACTTTCTGGCCTATGTCTCAAAATGGAAAGGTGAAAACAGATCCTCTCAACAACCAGACCACTGATGCAAACTGAGAATTGCACGATTGAGAATAGAAAAAGGACACCAGTATACCATAAGCCTATCTCTTTTGATGGAAATTATTCAAGGTAAGATAAGTGGGCTGTGTTGTTTTCAGTTGATAGAGGAAGAGATGGAATTTCTGATCTTTTAATTCTGGACTTCACAAAACTTTTCCACTTATCTCTATTGGTTCCTTCTTATTTTCACTGGCTTTTCTGTAGTTCTGGAGTTAAAAAATGGTATTCTGAGCAAAGGTTTGGGAATTTTGAGTTGCATTGCGTTAAACAGTCTTTTGATTTGGAGGGAAGGAAATCATATTTAATGTACTGTTCTTAACACCATTTCTGTATACAGCGAAACTATTTAAAAAAAAATGAAAGGAAGGTGACAACACAATTGGACAAAATTATCAAAGATAGACATTTAAGTCCCTGGAAATTGATAAAGCTGGATTTAACACAATGAAAAATATTTATTTAAGAATATCTACTGAATTGCAGTTAAGGATAGTGGGAGTTTGTGGCATTTCATCCAGAGAGTGTTCCCATCACCTACCTCAGCTCTGTAAGGTATATCTAGGAGTGGAATTGCTAGATCATATGGTATTCTATGTTTAGTCTTTTGACATTCAATATGGGTGCATTTTTTCTTGTCTAATTGCCCTGGGTACAACCTCCAATACATATTGAATAGAAATGATGAAAAGTAGGCAGTTTTGTCTTGTTTCTGATCATAGGGGAAAAGTTTTCAGTCTTCACCTTATGTATGATGTTATTTGTGGATGTTTTACAGATGTCCTTAATCATATTAAGGAAATTCGATTCTATTCTTAGTTCATTGAATTTTTTTTATCACGAAAGGGTGCCAGATTTTGTTAAAGAGTTTTTCTACGTGTCTGTTGGGATGACCATGTGTTTTCCTTTATTCTATTAAAATGATGTTTTATATTCCTGGCATAACCCACCCCCATTCAGTTACCTAGTATTTTTGTTGCAGATTTTTGTATTTGTATTCATAAATGATATTGGCCTGTAGTTTTTATTTCCATGATTTAGTTTTCTGGCTTTGGTATTAGGGTAATACTGGCCATATAGAATGAGTTAGGAACTGGTCCCTCTTTTATTTTTGGAAGAGTTTATGAAGGACTGATGTTTATTCCTGTATAAGCATTTGGTAGAATTCACCAGTGAAACTATTTTGTTGAAACTAATTTGTCCCGGGGTTTTCTTTGTGGAAAGTTTTTGATTACTAATTTAATCTCTGTACCTATCATAAATCTGCTAAGATTTACTATTTCTTCTTGAGTCAGTTTCAGTAGTTTGTGTCTTTCTAGGAGTTTTTCCATTTTATCTAGGTTATCTAATTTGTTGGCAAACAATGTTTTATAATATCACCTTATAATCTTTCTTATTTCTATAAAGTTGATAGCAATGTCTCCCCTTTCATTAATGATTTTAATAATCTAAATCTTCTTTTGTTTCATTAATAAGTTTAGCCAAAGTTTGGTCAGTTTTGTTGAGCTTTTCCAAGAACCAACTTAGTTTCATTGATTTTCAATATTGCTTTTCTATTCTACAATTCATTTATTTTCACTGTAATCTTCACTATCTCCTTTCTTCTGTTTGCTTTGAGTTTAGTTATCTATTCTGTTTTCAGTTTCTTATGTTGGAAACTTAGGTTATTGATTTCAGATATTTCTTCTTTTTTATGTACATATTTACAGCTATATATTTCCCTCTGAGTGCTGCTTTAACTGTTTCTCATAAATATTGGTATGTTGAATTTCAGTTTACATTTATTCAAAGTACTTTTAATTTCTTTTATGATTAATTCATTGACTTATTGGTTATTTGGAGTATATTATTTAATTTCCATATATTTATGAATTTTCAATTTTTTCTTCAGTTATTGATTTGTAGTTTCTTTCCACTGTGGCTGGAGAACATGCTTTATGTGATTGAAATCCTTTGAAAGATTCTTTTAAATTTATTGAGGTTTGTTTTAGTGTGTAGCATGCAGTTTGTCCTGGAGAATTTTCCATTTGCACTTGAGAATATTGTGTATTCTGCTGTTCTGTTATCTTTTTATTGTCTACGAAATCTAAGATTATATCTCTTTTTCCATTACTGATATTAGTTATTTGTGTTTTTTCCTTTGTTTTTAATGTAAATTGATAAGAATTTATCATTTTATTAATCTCGGAAAACAACTTCTGGCTTTGTTGATTTTCTCTGATATATATCAACTTTCTATTTTGGGATTCATGTCTTATCTTTTTCATTTCCTTCCTTCAACTTATTTTGCAATTATATTTGCTTTCCTTTTTTCTTGCCTGTTAGAAAAGTTTAGGTCATTGTTTTTAAATATTTTTCTTTTTCTATATGTGCACTGAAACTTCCTATTTCCCTTTACATGTTTCTATACCTTCGTCCAACAAGTTTATATATGCTTTAAAATATTCTTTAATAACCACTGTGGTTTCGTCTTTCTTCAATAGGTAATTGAAAAATACTTTGATTTCCCAGAATTTTGAAATTTTCTATTCATCTTTCTGTTATTAACAAATAATTTAATTATATTTTTCTCAGGAAATAGAGAATAATTATAAAATATTAGAATCTGTACAATTCTAATTCTTCTGAATTTATTGGATGTTGTTTTATGTCTTAGCATATAATCTATTTTAGTAAAATCTCCAAACACTCTTAAAAAAGAATATATATATATAGATAGATAGATAGATAGATAGATTTATGTATGTGTTTGTAGGACTGAGGTGGGTGGGTGTGGATATGCACATTTGTATTAGGTTTTTAAATACAGTTTAAATTATTTTGTTTTTAACAACTATCTTAGTGTAATTTTTCTATTAGATATTGATGAAAATGTTTTAAAATATCCACATATATTTGTGAATTTGTCTTTTTCTTCATTTACTTTTATCAAATATCACTTTAACTATTTTGAAACTATCATCACTTAAATATATTTTATTTATATATGTCACTCTTTCTTTTAGGCAGTGTTTTCTTGGCATATCTCTCTCCATTATTTTTATCCATCTGATGTTTATTCTTGAATTTATATTATTTATCTCACAAATAACACAGAGTTCTTACATTTTTATACTGTCTGACAAAATTTACATTTTAATTGAGAAGTTTATTGCATTTATACATCATGCAATTGCTGATATTTTTGGACTAAAACTATATTATTATCTTCTGCAGAATGCCTAAAACTTGTAGATTTTTGGTATGTGATGGTGATACATAGCTGATCAAGAGCTGGACCTGCCTTCAAGGAACTTGTAGTCATGTCATAGAGGAAGAGGCATGTAAATTCAAAAGTAAAGTAAACAGAGAAGGACAGTTGCCTCTCCCTCGGTAGAGATGGAGGTGAGTACCCCATCAATGTTCATGTTGACCAGATCCCAGGACTTAAGACCCCCTAGTTCATCATCTCATGCAGAGCTCACCACTCTGCTAGCATTTAACTTCTTAGTCACTCCAGAATTAAGCTGTCATTCACAGAATTTGGAAGAGGTCTTTTGCTTTCTGATGTATCTAGGTGAAGGATTTGCGCTCAGTGCTGAAAAGCTGTGTCAAATTCTGAGTTGAGGACCTCATACCCTATTTCTTAGGTTCTAATTATGCACAGTCCTGAGCTAGCAATTTTCTCCAGAATGTAGATTAGTCATGGCTGGGCATTGAACACATGGAAATGATCAGTGCTTTCCCTAAACTTAGTTTGTGTTTATGTTTTGTAAGATACATATGATCGATAAAAAGTATTTATTCTCAATGTATAAATGATAGTACCAGGTGAGGAACCTGCCTTGTTCTCAGTGATCAATTGTGCTCACAATATTCAATTCTACTTCAACAGAATTGCTCAAGTTCTGTCCTTACACAGATAGCCTTTCCATCTGAACCCCAAATCCCTTTACCCTCTCACTCATTTGTACCTTCCTCCTCAGAGCTTGTAACTTTGCCAGTGGTTAGGAAATCTTCTCTGATTTCACCATATAATTAGAAATTAAGATAGTATCCAGAACTTTTCCTTCAGTTGGTCTCCTTACACTTTTAATATCAACTATTTTTTTTACATTATGTGTGAAGGGACAATGTAACAAAAGTATCAGTTAAGAATAAACAAATATTGCAATCCTCTTTAGTATGAATAAATATTTCAACTCTATTGAATACGAATAAATACACGATTCTCTTGATTATGAATAAATATTACATGGGCTTTTTCCCCTAATTTTTCCCTGGTTGTTCTTTATTAACATAGGACTAAGTGAGAGAGAGAAGATTTAAGAACCACTCTTTTGGATATGATCATAGACTGGACCAATGCCTAGAGAGTACATTATAAATTTTTCATTTTTCTGCTGGGAAATGGGGTAGAAACTAGTGTCACCTCTGCTAGAAGTTGTTTTAACACATGGACTGCAACACTAGAAATTTTTTTTTTCCCTTGGGGCCACAGTGTTTTATTAGGAAAATAGAATAAAAGCTTCAAAATCAAAATGATCCTTTCTAATTCAATGAAAAATTTGTTATTTTTATTGTTTTCTGTGCGTGAGTTATGTGCAACTTGAAAAATAGTTCTCTAAGCTCCCAAAGTGAAGAAACATGTGAGTTACATATGCTTCGTGAGGCCCTGGGTTCAAAACTAGTGTGAGTTAAATACAACTTACATGGCAGTAAATGTGTTAAACCAGTGGTCCCCAAGCTTTTTGACACCAGGGACCTGTTTCATGGAAGATGATTTTTCCATGGATGAGTCGAGGTAGCGGGGTGGCAAGCGATGAGGAGCAGCTGTAAATACAGATGAAGCTTCACTACCTTGCCCGCCGCTGACCTCCTGCTGTGCAGCCTGGCTCTTAACAAGCCACAGACAGGTACCCGTCGGTGGCCCTGGGGGTTGGAGATCACAGCTTTAAACCATTTTACAGCTGAATTCACAATTTGTGTTTGTGAATTTTTGTGTCCAAATCTACACCATGTATCTTACCCAAGATGTGGGGGGAAATTTAGGTTGTAATATAGAGAAATTGCTGTTCTTTGTCACCTAACATTGTAGTGAGAAAGGTACTTAATGAGCCTACTGCTGTTCTTATCTTATCTGCTCCTTCCTATGCTTTCAGCATTTCCCATGTACTTCTCTGTGACAGTGCCTGCTCTGAGTTTTTCCTAATTTTTTGTATGTTTGTATGGTAGTGGTAGGAATAATTCATGTGTGCATTTGATTTGGAATTGTAATTATATATGAGTGTGCTTATATTATGTGGATATTATTGTGGGGTTGGTTTTGATATTTAGTTTATGGGTTTTATTATTTAGTTTTCTTATATTATTGTTGTATATTTAAATTTGTTTTTTTTTATTCCAGGGTATTGTGAGGGTACAAACACTACAGTTACACTTTATGCTTTTGTCTCACCCAAGTGCGAAAGGACACAGGGAGCACTAAGTGGGGTTGGGAAGGGCATGCCTTAAATTTGTTTTTAATATGCTATTGGACTTGGTTTGCTAGTATTTTGTTGAGGTTTAGTATTCTTGAAAACGAGTATATTTTGTATTGGCTTTATTTAGTCCTTATTTTTCTTGGGTGTCTCTATTCATACTCGGGCCCCTACAGACAGAGATTGAGAGCAGTTATACATTGTATATGCTTATGTTAGAAAATGTAGTATTTCCTTTCACCTACCTCTACCAGGTGATTCCTCTTCATCAATATGTTTGTCTTGGCAACTGCTATTTGTTATGCTTTTGTCTCCAGAAAAAAAAAATAGTATATACTTTTTTGTCTAGCTTTTTTATAATTATAATTATTTTGAGAGTCATTTAAGTTGTTGCATGTATCAATGATTCAAATATTTTTACAGCTGAGTGATGTTTCAGTATATTCCATGATTTGTTCATCTGTATACCTGTTGATGGACATTTGGGTTGTTTCAAGATTTTGGCTAATACGAATAATGCTACTGTAAACATTGATGTATAAATTTATGTGTGGATGTTTATTTTGGGATGGCAAGATCATATGGAAGATTTATGTTTAACTTTTAAAGAAACTGCAAATCTCTTTCCAAATAATAGTTGTACTATTTTACATTTTCATATTTCCTGTTCCTTCACATCCTTAACAACACTTAGTGTATTTAACCTTTTTAATTTTAGCTATCCTACTGGGAGTAAAGTGCTATCTTGTTAAGGTTTTAATTTGTATTTCCCTAATAACTGATTTTTATAAGCTTACTTGCTATTTGAATGTGCATTTTTATGTGCTATCTTACTATTTGTATGTATTCTTTAGATAACTTCATTTGCAAGAGCAAAAAACTAAAAACAACTGAAATTTCCTTCAATGGGTATGGCACATACATTCATTGGAATACTATGCCACAACAAAAATAAGTGTACCACTGATACATACAATAATTGGATTAGTCTCAAAGGCATATTGCTGAATGAAAGAAACCAGTCTCAAAAGGTTCTATACTTGCATGATACCATTTATATGACATTCTTTAAAATATTACTTATATTAATGGCAAAGAGATTAGTCATTGCCAGGGCTTGGGGTAGGGGTAGGGGGAAACTACACAATGACAGAAGGAAAGAATTCACTGTGGTGCAACTGTTCTTTACCTTGATAGTGATGCTTACTCTATCTATATATGAGTTAAAATCCACAGGACTATGTACATACACAAAATTTTAATTTTACTGTGCATTAGTTTTTAAATCATCTTTTATGTCTACAAATATTTTCTGTTGCATATCCTTTGACCACATCCCAGTCTTATTTGGTCAAAGTAAATAGCTCCTGGAATGTAATGATGGAAAAAGACTATCTCAAAAATCGTACCTCAGATCTTGGTTTCTTTTGTATCTCATTCTCTAATAAAAAGAACTTGGAGTACTTAGAGAAGTTGTTAATTCTAACGCCAGAGAAGGTAAACTACAAGATGAGCCATGAACAGTTTGGAGTATCAGAAAATAAGACAAAATAAAATGTCTCTAAATGGCTGAGCATACATACACTCCTCTAGTTTACACCTAGATATGTCAGATATGTGATAGCATATGGATATTGATGGCCACAGGAACACTCACCAAAATTCATAGATGAGGATGACAAGCCCAGAACAGCCCTTGAGGGCAGAGAGATTCCATAGCCACATCTAGAGACTATGTTCACTTACTTCTAGAGAAATAAAAATAGTAATGACCAGTGTAAGTTAATATTACCTTAGTTTATGGGTTCTTGTCTCGGCTGCAGAGAGGTTCAAGAGGATTAAATTCATGAGGTCTGTGAACTTGAATGGGAAAAAATAATTATATATTTATTCCCATTAAAATCTAACCAAATTTGTCATTTCTTGTTTTATGCATGTGGGCAACGAATCTGTTTGTTTATAGTTACTCTGACTTTGTAACCAATAGAAATCAAATAACTTTTCATATTAAAGTTGTTGAAAATATCTCAATGTGACATTTCTAGCCATTACTTTAAAATTATTGCTATATTAAATAATATATCATAACCGATCTTCCATTATTCAACTCAAAAACCATATTATAATACAAGAGCCTGTGACTGAGGAGAACTCCATGGTATACATACACCACATTTTATTAATCCACTCATGCGTTGTTGATACTTGGGTTGTTTCTTTGCAATTGTGAATTGTGCTGCTATAAACATCCGAGTGCAGATGTCTTTTTATCCTTTGGGTAGATGTCCAGTAATGGGATTGCTGGATCAAATGGTAGTTCTTGTAGCTCTTTGAGGTATCTCCATATTACTTTCCACAGAGGTTGTACTAGTTTGCAGTCCCACCAGTAGAATGTGAGTGTTCCTATCTCTCCACATCCATGCCAACATTTATTGTTTTGGAACTTTTTGATAAAGGCCATTCTCACAGGAGTTAAGTGATATCTCATTGTGGTTTCTAACACCTCTTATATTATCCTGGACAGAGCTGGAGCCCATTCTACTAAGTGAAGTATCACAAGAATGGAAAAACAAGCACTGTATGTACTCACCATCAAATTGGTAGAACTGATCAACACTTATGTGCACATATAGGAGTAACACTCATCAGGTGTCAGGCAGGTGGGAGGGGAGAGGAGGGGATGGGTATACTCACACCTAATGGGTGTGGTGCCCACCGTCTGGGGAAAGACATGCTTGAAGCTCTGACTTGGGTGGGGCAAAGGCAATATACGTAACCTAAACATTTGACCCCTGTAATATGCTGAAATAAATAAATAAATAAATAAATAATTTTAAAAAATACAAGAGCCTGAGTCCAAAGAAGTGAAGAACAGTCAGAAGATACGAGGATGGAGAGGGCAGAAATTTCGTTTCTTCTTCAGATCTTGGAGAGAGAAAAGGCCACAAAAATTTAACAAGAATAATAGGCAAGGCAGAAAATGGGCTCAAAGATAAACGATGCTATTTGACTCCTCTCAGCTCCAGCTTTATTTTAGCTTATTTATTTGGTATGTGTGTATTATTAGCAATTAAGAACAATTAATTTATTCTTGCTCAGCCTAAAAATCTGTATGTTAAACATTCACTCAGGGTAGGTTAGAAAAAGGAGGGATGTGGGGTAGATGTATCATAGTTCTTTGGCATAAATCTTGGTGACCATGCAAAGGCAGGACCCCGTGAAGGCTTGCATAAAAGCTGCATCAATGGGGAGTGTTTGGTCTAGGCTGCCATATTCAGCCATTCAGTGTGCAGTGCCTTTCACAAGAAGGTGTCACTCATGTCAGCTAAAATGTGAATGACATCTTCTTGAGAAGTGTAATGTACAACATGCAGTGCATATGTGGTAGCCCTGTGGATGGGGTTGTAGCTGCAAGCACAAACATGCCTCTTTGGGATCCTGTGCACCCACTCTTCAGTGTTGGACTACCTCAAGAACTTTTTGTGTTTTCTAGACTGTAGGTAGGAACTGTGGACTCCTGGGAAAACACTTCCACTTAGGTTCTTAAAGAATTTATATATTTTTTGCCAAATGAGGCTTGACTAAAATGGGAAATACATTGTACTGAGGACAGCCCTCCTTCTTTGTCAGCTGAGAGGTCTTCCCCTAGATTACCAAATTCTCTAACCTTTTCTCACTTGTGGAGTTTTCATCATTTGCAAGACTTCTTTATAGCTCCCAAAAGACTCTCCTGCCTCTCCAATCCCTCCATTGCTGAACCTCAAAGTCCATTTTCTTCTTAAAGATAAAAATATTTTCTTATTGACTAACTTTGAAAATACCTTTCAAACCTTTATGTCACCAATTTATAAGGAGTTAAGCATAGCCCACCCAAGAAGACTATAGTCTTTTTTAATTACTGTTTTTTACTTTCTAAAGTTATGTTTGAAGGAAGGAAGGGCACGATAGAACTGATACTCAGGAGATAGCTTCTAGGCTTCTCTACCCCTCTCTTGTGGTGACACTTCTTAACTCTTAACCTAACAGAGAGCTGGGGGGAGGGGAAGAGGCAATTGAAAGGAAGGGGAGGGTGGGGAGACAATGGCAAGCCAAGTGGCAAGCACCAGACTGCTGGAGGCCGTCTTCATCGTGGAACCAGTACATGAGTTTGGGAAGCAGGTTATAAATTTTACATCCTTGTGTTGAGAAATAGGGGATATCTTAATGCTTCCTCACAAATAATCTCCCTTTAATTGCATCAGTGGTTTCATGGGTAATGCGTTTCTGCAGTTTAACTGCTAATTTCAAAACAGCCACATTCCTCACTATACCTTGAAACTTAGTGAAATTTAGATTTTTGATCGAGAGTAAAAATAATTTATTTTTCCTTCCTAACAAACATGTTTGACAATATACAACCTCTATCTCTTGCTCACAGTGTCTACTTCTTTCTACACTTTGAGGGATTTCTGGGGCACTGGATCTTAACTACCCATAATATATAGTACATTATGACCAGACTTACTGGAATTTGTCCTAATAATTTTATTTGTGTTGTTTGGGGGAGAACTTAGTTTGTTCAGAGGGGATTTGCTTGATTTGAATTTGCTTTGACATTAGTTTTATTTCTTTGAGTATAATATTTGCCATTTCCATGTATGTTCCCATTTGTTATTTGCCTTGATTTAATTTTGGTGTTCATGCATGTATTGGTCAGCTAAGGCTGTCATAACAAAATACCATAGACTGGGTGGCTTAAACAACAGAAATTCATTTTCTCACAGTTCTGGAGGCAAGAAGTCCAAGATCAAGGTGCCAGCATGGTCCATTTCTGGTGATAGCTCTCTTCTTGACTTGCAGACACCCATCTTCCCACTGTATTCTCAAATGGTCTTTCCTTGGTGCATGCACTTGGAGAAAGAAAAGAGACAGAGATTGAGAGAGAGAGAGAGTGCCTATCATACGGGCTACACCCTCATGACATCATCTAAACCTAATTATCTCTCAAAGGCCCCCCCTCCAAATATAATCACATTGGGTATTAGGGCTTCAATATATGAATGGGTGGGGGACAAAATTCAGTCCAGAGTAATGCGCTTCTGTGTTTTATTTTCTTCATTGTGCTTTGTAAAATTGTATATTAGACTTCGAATATTTGTTTTTTGTAGAATTTATGTTACATTTTTTAGTGGTATCAGATTGCTTTATACCTTTATTTTTTGTTAGTGTATATAATTTGATTTTTGTTGTTTGCTTGTTGACTATTAATTTTTTTCTTTTGTATGTTTCTTAGTGATTGGTATGCCTTTGTGCTTGTACTTAATTTGAAGTTTGGTTTTTGTATATGTGTGAGTATGTTGGGTAATATTTGTTGGGTTTACGTACATTTGTGAGTGCATATATATTTGTCCATGTGAAGTTTTAGGTGTATGTGTGCAAATATGCTTCTGTTTGTTTTATCTTGTGTGATTATTGTTGATGTAATTATTTTGTTGTGGTTTTATTTAGGTTATGATTTCTTATTTATATAATTCATGTTTAGTTTTGTTTTTATGTTTCATTCTTTTTTGTGGATATTTCATATGCCCATTTTTGCTGATTGCTCATTTCATATGCTTATTTTGTTAATTTATTTGATTCGTTGTTACTTGATTTTACCAGTGGTTGTGCTTTTTGAGTTGAAGTTTGTTGTATGATGGGTTGTTTATTAGGTTTTGTTTTTATTTGTTTGGATTTTTATTGGTTCACTTGGGTTTTGGCCTGTGTATTCTTGTGTAAGTATATGTGTGTGTTGGTTTCAGTTTTTTTAAATCGATGCATAATATTTGTACACATTTATGAGGTACATATTTTTACATGCATAGAGTGTGTAATTGCTCAAATAAGGATATTTGAGGTATCCATCACCTCAAGTATTTATCATTTCTATGTGTTGGGACCATTTCAAGTCTTCTAGCTATTTTGAACTACACAATATATTGTTGTTAACTGTATTCACCCTACTCTGCTATGATGCATTAAAACTTATTCCTTCTATCTACCTGTATGTTTGTTTCCATTAACCATTCATTCCACCCCACACACACACTTCTCAGCCTCTGGTATCTATCATTCTATTCTCTACCTCCATGAGATCAACTTTTTTTAGATCCCACATGAACCGAGAACACATGATATTTGTCTTTCTGTGCCTGGGTTTTTTTACTTAACATAATGACCTGCACTTCTATCCATGTTGCTATAAATGCCATGATTTCATTCTTTATGACTGCATACTATTCCATTTGGCATATATACGTTTTCTTTATTCATTCATCTTTTGCTGGATACTTATAATTTTTCTTAAATCAAGCTAATTAAGAAGAAAATATAAATAAATGAGGGAAAAACCATTGTGCAATGACTGTATAAATTATTGATCAAGTTGAACATGCAAATAACTGTTTTATTTAGTAACAAAAAGAATGTAAATATTAGGTATCTTGACAATGTAAAACTGTTGTCATAAATTAAAACAATGCCTTGGAAAAAATTTATAATTTGAATAACCCTATTTCAATTAAATTGAATTTTAAATTAAAAATCTTCCAATAGAGAAAGTAAGCCTATGTATATCAAGTGGCAATAATACTGTGACCTTTTAAGGAAGAAAACAATGCCAATTCTAAACAAATATTTCCAGATTAAAGGAGGAAAAGAAGTACCTCCCATCCCATTTTGTTAGGCCATAATCATCCTGATACCATATAATTTTTTTTATTTCAGCATATTATGGGGGTACAGATGTTTAGGTTATGTATGTTGCCTTTGCCCCCCCAAGTCTGAGTTTCAAGTGTGTCCATCCCTCAGATGGTGCGCATTGCATTCTTTGTCTGATACCATATAAATTTTAAAAATTACAAGAAAACAGGAATATGCTAATTAACCTGATATGATCATAAAACAATGTATACATGCATGGAAATATCACACTGTACCACAAAAATATGTATAAATGGGTCAATTAAAAAATCATAAAAACAAAGGAAAAGAAAAATATAAGCGGCAATCCAAATTTTATAATATATTCCAATCTTATTTATATAAAAAGATGACCTTAAAAAAGGTAAGGAAATGTCAAAAATTTTGCATCTGGGTAATAAAAATCTTCATTTTTCATTTTACTCTCATTTTGTACAAGCATATGTAATTTTTTTATTTCAGGATATTATGACGGTACAAACATTTTGGTTATATTTTATGTCTTTGCCTCACCCAAGTGAGGATTAGAGGCATGCCCGTCCCCTCTACAATGCTCACCACATCCATTAGTTGTGAGTTTGTCCCCTCCAACCCCCTAATCCCTGAAGAATATTACTACCGTGTGACCACCGTAGTGTTGATCAGTCACTGCCAATTTGATGGTGAGTACATGTGGAGCCTATTCTTCCGATCTTGTGATACCTCACTTCGGATAATGGGCTCAAGCTCTATCCAGAAAAATATAAGAGGTGCTAGATCACTGTTATTTCTTATTATTGAGAAGTATTCCATTGTATACATATACCAAATTTTAATAATCCACTCACGAATTGATGGGCACTTGGGTTGTTTCCACATCCTTGCAATAGTGCATTGTGTTGCCATAAACATTTGGGTGCAGATGTCTTTATTATAGAATGTCTTTTGCTCTTTTGGGTAGACAAGCATGTGTAAATCTACTGTAGTGAAACAGACTTCAGAACACCATTGCTTTCATAAAAGATTTTTTTTTTAAGTGTGCACCATGGGTGTGTATTATACTAGAAAATAAAGAGTATTTGAAAATAATTGAAAAAAAGGGAAAACAATAGAGAAATATCCCTCATCAACTTAAAAACTAAAATCTCTAGTAAATTTTAGCAAGTTCCTTCAATATTTTTCGATTTCAGAAAATTACAGGGGTACAAATGTTTTGGTTACATGTATTGCTTTTGTACAGTTTGAAACAAAGTTAAAAGTGGGCCCATCACTCAGATAGTGTACACTGTACCCATTAGGTATGATTTCACCCATCCCCTACACCCTCCTCCTACCTGCTTGATTTCCACTGAGTTTTACTTCCATAAGTGCATGTAAGTGTAGACTGATTAGTTCCAATTTATTAGCGAGTACATGAGATGTTTGATTTTCCATTCTTGTGATACTTCACTTAGACAAATGGTTTCCACTTCCATCCAGGTTGTTACAAGAGGTATTAGTTCACCCTTTTTTATGGCTGAGTAGTACTGCATTGTATACATATACCACATTTTATTAATCCGCTCATGTATTGATGGGCCCTTGGGTTGATTCCACATCTTTGCAATTGTGAATTGTGCTGAAATAAATATTCAAGTGCGAAGTGTCTTTTTTATAAAATGACTTTTTTCCTTTGGGTAAATGCCCAATGGTGGGCTTTCTGGATCAAATGGTACGTCTACTTTTAGTTCTTTGAAATATCTCCATACTGGTTTTCATAGAGGCTGTATTATTAATAGTTTTCAGCACCACCAACAGTATAAAAGTGTTCTTTTTCTACAAATCAATGCCAGCATCTGCTGTTCTGGGACTTATTGATAAAAGCTATTCTCACTGGAGTTAGGTGATACCCAATGTGGTTTTGAGTTGCATTTTCCTGATGATTAGAGACATGAGCATTTTTATATGTTTATTGGCCTTTAGTCTTTCTTCTTTTATAAAGCTTCTATTCATATTTGTCCACTTTTTAATAGATTTTTTTTCTTGCTGTTTCGCTTAAGTTCTTTATAGATTCTGGTATTTAGCCCTTTATCGGATGTATAGAATGCAAATATTTTCTCCCGTTCTGTAGGTTGTCTGTTCACTCTATTGATCGTTTCCTTGGTGGTACAGAATTTTTCACAATATTATGGGGATACAAACATTTTGGTTACATGAAATGCATTTGCCTCACTCAAGCCAGGGCCACAAGGGTGTCCTTCCCATGTACAGTGTGCCCCGTATCTACTAGTTGTAGGTTCCCCACTACCTCACCGGCACCCAGTGAGTATTACTACCATATGAGGACCTTAGTGTTGTAAGTTAGTACCAGTTTGATGGCGAGTACGTGTGGTGCTTGTCTATCCATCCTTGTAATACCTCACTTAGAATCTTTTTAATTTGACCAGGTCCCATTTATTTATTTTTCTTGTTGCTGTGATTGCCTATGGAGACTTCTTCATAAATTCTTTGCCTTGGCTGATATCTTTAAGAGTTTTTTTTTTCAACATTTTCTTCTACTATAATTCTTTTTTAATGTTCTATTCTTTTTATTTAGTCATGGTTCTGTGGTTAATTATGTAAGAAAGCATCTCAAAGTTAAGTACCCAAAGAAAAAAAAGTTATCTCTAGTAAGACTGGAAAAGTTTTCCTCAATTATTCTCTAAGTTTTCCAGGTCTTTTACTTTTCCTTCTTTACTCTCTGGGATGCTTATGATTCTTATATTTAGACATTTTACATAATCCCATTTTCTTATAGATTTTGATCATTACTCTTAATTTTTTAATTTCAGCATATTATGGGGGTGCAAATGTTTAGGTTATGTATATTGCACTTGCCCCACCCGAGTCGGAGTTGCAGACATGTCCATCCCCCAGACAGTACATAGCACACCCACTAGGTATGTATATACCCATCACCTCCTCCCCACTCCCATCAGTCCAACACCCAATGAATATTATTACTATATGTGCACTTAAGTGTTGATCAATTAATACTAATTTGATGGTGAGTACATGTGGTGCCTGTTTTTCCATTCTTGGGACACTTCACTTAGTAGAGTGGGCTCCAACTCCATACAGGATAATACAAGAGGTGCTAGATCACCATTGTTTTTTGTGGCTGAGTAGTATTCCATGGGATATATATACCACATTTTATTAATCCACTCATGTACTTATGGACACTTGGGTTGTTTCCACATCTTTGCCATGGTGAATTGTGCTACTATAAATATTTGAGTACAGATGTCTTTTTTATAGAATGTCTTTTGTTCTTTTGGGTAGATGCCCAGTAATGGGATTGCTGGATCACATGGTCGTTCTACTTATAGCTCTTTGAGGTATCTCCATATTACTTTCCACAGAGGTTGTACTAGTTGGCAGTTGCACCAGCTGTTTAGGAGTGTTCAGAAATTAAAGCAGCAATAAAAAACCTTCCTAAAAGGAAAAGTCCCGGACCAGATGGTTTCAACCCGAATTTTACCAGACCTACAAAGAATGGGTGCCTATCCTGCAGAAATTATTCCACAACATTGAGAAGGAAGGAATCCTCCCAACACTTTTTATGAAGCCAAAATCACCCTGATACCAAAATCAGGAAAGGATGCAAAAAACAAACAAACAAAACAAACAAACAAACAAAAAACATTACAGACCAACATCCCTTAAGAATATAGATGCAAAAATTCTCAAAAAAATCCTAGTAAACTGAATTCAGGTGCTCATCAAAAAAATAATCCATCACCAAGTGGGCTGTATCCCAGAGATGCAGGCATGGTTCAACATATGCAAATCTATAAATATAATTCACTACATAAATAGAAGCAAAAATAAAGACCATATGATCATCTCAATAGATGCAGAAAAAGCATTCGACAAAATTCAATACCCTTTTATGATAAGAATGCTTAAGAGAATAGGCATAGATGGGGTTTACCTAAAAATGATACAAGCCATATATGACAAACCCACAACCAACATCATACTGAATGGGGAAAAATTGAAAGCATTCCCACTTAGAACTGGAACCAGACAAGGTGGCCCTTATCACCGCTTCTATTCAACATAGTGTTGGAAGTCCTAGCCAGAGCAATCAGACAAGAGAAGGAAACCAAGGGCATCCAAATGGGGGCAGAAGAGGTCAAACTATCTCTCTTTGATGTTGATATGATCTTATATCTAGTAAACCCCAAAGATTCTGCGATGAGACTACTGGAATTGATAAGGAAATTCAGTAAAGTCTCAGATTACAAAATCAATGTACAGAAACCAGTAGCATTCCTATACACCAACAACAGTCAAACTGAGAACGAAATCAAAGACTCGATACCCTTCACAATAGCAACAAAGAAAATAAAGTATCTAGGAATATATTTAACTAGGGAGGTGAAAGACCTATACAGGGAGAACTATGAAACACTGAGGAAGGAAATAGCAGAGGACGTAAACAGGTGGAAAACCATACCATGCTTGTGGGTCGGCAGAATCAACATTGTTAAAATGTCTATACTACCCAAAGTGATCTACAGATTCAATCCAATCCCTATTAAAATACCAACATTATTTTTATCAAATCTAGAAAAAATAATCCTATGCTTCATATGGAACCAGAGAAGACCCCACATATCCAAAGCAATCTTAAGGAAAAAAAAAAAAAAAAAAAAAAAAGAACAAAATTGGGAAGCATCAATTTACCAGACTTCAAGTTGTACTGCAAGGCTATAGTAACTAAAACAGCATGGTAGTGGCACAAGAACAAGAGACAGACCAATGGAACAGAACTGAGAACCCAGATATAAAACCATCATCATGTAGCCATGTGAACTTTGACAAAGCAGACAAAAACATACACTGGCAGAAAGAATTCTTATTCAATAAATGGTGCTGTGAAAACTGGATAGCCACATGTAGAAAACCGAAATGGGATCTGCACCTTTCACGTCTCACAAAAATCAACTCACAGTGGATAACAGACTTAAACCTAAGGCATGAAACTATAAGAACTCTAGAAGAAAATGTTGGAAAAATGCTTATAGACATTGGCCTGGGCAAAAAATTTATGAAGACAACCCCAACGGCAATCACAGCAACAACAAAAATAAATAAATGGGACCTGATCAAATTAAAAAGCTTGTGCACAGCCAAGGAAACTATCACGAGAGCAAACAGACAACCTACAGAATGGGAGAAAATATTCGCATGTTACACATCCGATAAAGGGCTGATAACTAGAATCTATATAGAACTCAGGAAAATCAGCAAGAAAAAAATCAAACCACCCTATCGGAAAGTCGACAAAGGCCATGAACAGAAACGTTTCAAAAGAAGAAAGACTAATGGCCCACAAACATATGAAAAAAATGCTCAACATCTCTAACCATCAGGGAAATGAAAATCAAAACCACAATGAGATATCACTTATCTCCAGTGAGCATGGCCCTTATCAAAAAGTCTGAAAACAATACATGCTGGCCTGGATGTGGAGAGACAGGAATGCTCGTATGCTGCTGGTGGGTCTGCAAACGAGTACAACCTCTCTGGAAAGCAATATGGAGATACCTCAAAGAGTAAAAGTAGAAGTGCCATTTGATCCAGCTATCCCATTACTGGGCATCTACCCAAAAGAACAAAAGACATTCTATAATGAAGACATCTGCACTTGAAATGTTTATAGCAGCACAATTCGCAATGGCAAAGATGTGGAAACAACCAAAGTGCCCGTCGATACATGAATATTTTTTTTTTGCCATTGATAAGAATTTATTCTTCCCTTAAATAAGACTACAGTCCTCTGAATTGTCTGTAAAATGTGGTATATGTATACCATGGAGTTCTACTCAGCCATAAAAATCAATGGTGATCTATCACCTCTTGTATTCTCCTGGATAGAGCTGGAACCCATTCTACTAAGTGAAGTATACCAAGAATGGAAAAACAGGCACCACATGTACTCACCATCAAATTGGTATTAATTGATCAACATTTAAGTGCACATACAGTAATAACATTCACTGGGTGTCAGACAGATGGGACGGAGAAGGAGGGGATGGGTATATACATACCTAGTGGGTGTCCTGCGCAACGTCTGGGGGATGGACATGCTTGAAGCTCTGACTCGGGTGGGACAAGTGTAATATACGTAACCTAAACATTTGTACCCCCACAATATGCTGAAATAAAAAGAAAAAATGAACACACGTATTATCTCATCTAATCTACTCAATAGCCTAAATTGCGGTACTCATTTTTAACACAAGTTTGTAGATAAAGAGTGAAGCTTAGAGAAGTTATATATGTTCTCTGATCTCAGGGTTTCCCATAAGACTAAAGACTACCAAATCTGGTACTCAACCCAGGATAGCTGCATCTCATCCTGAACCTCAGTGCCTTAAAACAAGAGTGACTCATTATTTTCCATGACTCCATGAGTTTATTGGGATTTTCTTAAACTGGGCTCACTCTTGTGACTGCAGACAGCTAGTCTGGGACAGACCAAGATGACCTCTCACAGGTATTGGGTTCCAGCTGGAATGGCAGGGACAGCTAGGCTGGCTGGGCCTCTCCCTCCATCTAGTCTTTCATTGCTGCTTTATTCACAACAATGGTGAACTCAAGGACCCAAAAAGGCAAAGGCAGAAACTGCAAAGCATCTTAAGGCTCAGCCTAGGAGGGTTAGCAATTTCACATCTGAAAAAATTTATCAATCAAAAGTTACAAAGCCAACCTAAGACCACCACATGGGGAAATCAATTCAAACCCTGAAATGGAGAAAAGTCCCACTGCAGAAGGGTATGTTCACAGTGGTACATGATTCATTGGGAGTCATTATTACCACACACCCAACCACTATGGAGTATTTTGATTTTTCCTTTCCCTTGTATGTCTTTGTCGTTATTTTTAAAGTTAAGCATCACAGGTTACAGTGTTAAAAGGTGGGGGCTCTCCAAGAAATATCAAGGGTTATTAAGAATTTGCTTTTGCCTGGAATGGAGCACCTTTAACACAACTACTGGCATAAGTGGCATGTTGCACTTTTACCACACTTTTTACTTAGACTTGGAAGGAGCGTAGGTGGTTTGCTGGCCAAATATTGTTAGACTCTTGATGTGCTTTCCAGCTACCTGCTTGAAAACACTGAGTTGTTCACTCATGGGGATCCATTTTGGGCTTAGAGAGGAGATTCCTCATCCTGCGAGCCATCTGGTCCAATCTCTCCCTGACTTCAGTGACCATGATGGGTAGGGAAGGCAAAAGCAACTACAGCTCACATACTTACCCACAAATGTCAGGGTTCCTTTTATTGACAAGATTTGGAGTAGAGATGGTTTTGAGGAGAAGATCTTGTGCTGCCTGACTCATCTCATCTCAACCTTCAGCAAGTGTCCAGCAACTCTGAGCTATCTCATCCTCACAGCCTGCATCACAGAGGGAGGTTTGAGAACACAGACTTCTTAAAGGCATGGGAAGGAAAAGAATGGAAGGAGAGTCAGAAATGAGTAATAAGAACATGCTGCTGCCATGCTAAGTCATGGGAATCAGGAGGTCCCAGGACACTAAGGGTACCACACCTGCCTTCATCCCCCAGCCCAGCCCACTCAACTGCCACACACCCCTGCCCCCCTCAGGGGGACACGAGGAGACAGGATGGAGGGGATCCAATGTCTCCTTCTCTTTCCACCCCTTGTCCCACTCTTACCAGCTGCCTCAGAAAGTCAGCTGGAAGATGGGGGTGGAGATCAAGAATGACTGCCAGCACCATGGAAATGCCTCGGGATTCGTCATGGGAGTCTGGGAACCAGGAGGGGATGAGGTGAATATCAGAGGAAAACTGGCCAATCAGAGCCCATCACTGACCAACCCCTTCCTCCAGATAAGGCCTTTGTTCCTCCCAGCTGTTGCTCCTCTTGTCCATATAGGGGCCCATCTCTCTCCTCACCTGTTGATTCCTCCAGTGGTGCCCCTCACAGGTCTGGGTGGGAAGGGTGAGAGGCCCTCTCAGAGCTGCCCCAGGATGTCCACTTCTCACTGTAACTCAGACACCCCGTTGTATAAGACACACTGCCCTTACCACTAGAGGGGACATTAAATAGTGATGAGCCAAGCCCAGTGTCCACTGTGTGCATTGAGGAAGGAGAAGGACCTGTTTTACCCAAGTGGAACTGGGCAACCTAAGACAGAGCAATAATGGTTTTCACTTCACCTTGTTGAGAAGCCTGGGTCTGAAGCCTGAGGATCCCCATCCACATAGGCCCTCAAGGGTAGGAAGGGAGGGGAATGTTACCTCCTTCTCTGCCATGTTTTCCTTTCATTTCACCTGGTATACACCAGCCGCTTCCTCCCCTATCTGGCTGCAAATGCCTTGAACCCAAGGCCTCAGTGTTTATCAGGTTTACATCTGCATCATGATCATAAGTACTGCACATTATAGGCCCAAATCAAATTCCTGTGAAGGGGAAAAGGTACCTGTGATGGACACAGATGTCCCTCTCATCTCAACCATTGCTGGACACTAGGCTATAACACTCCTAAGAAACAGTAAAGAACCTGTGTGAGCTTTTTGCAGTGTGTAAGCACACCTGGCCTATGAGCCATGCCTCCCCCTAAGACCAACTGTCCACAGTCACATCAAAAATACAAATAAAGCCCTTGGGGATTTTCAAGTCCTCCATATGCCTGGACTGCCTCTGGAGGAAACTATTCCTAAAGGACCTAAGTAAAGGGCATCAAAAATGCCCACAAGGTAGCTCTCCCACCAAATACTAAGAACTCCTAAATAACCTCAATCATGGATAAATGAAGCACTTATAATCACAAAATAGCATGAAATACTATTGCAAACCAATGATTTTGGTGGAAGGATAATGTGTCCATGTTACTTTTTAAGACCATGAAACATCTGGGGGCTGGGGCAAGGAAGCTATGCATCCTACTTTGACATGCTCAAGCCTCACATCCTTCCACCCTCAGAATCAACTGCCCTTTACCTGCTTCCTAAGCTAATGTCATGACACCATCACTGCTGCTTGATTTTCAGATGGCACTTCTGGTTGGAAACCCTGCCTGTACGGAGTAAGGAATTTGATATCCTAAACCCAGAACCCGCAAAACTCACTGAGAGAGGCCTCATCACAATGAATCCAGCACAGGTATGCAACGGTCAGGATGATATTTTAAAGCCTTTTCAGCTCTGACCCCAACAAATATTTTATGACACTAAGTTACCTGCACAGTTCTTCAGAGACACCAAGGCTTATTCACTGCAGCTGCTGAGGCTCCTCCAACTATCCCCGGGCCACCAGTCTGCCCCACCTATACCATTTAGGCAATCTGAAGTTTAAAATGGCCTCCATCTCCTGACTGAGTTCCCAGGAGGGCAGTTCTGTAGCATGAAGGCTCCAGCCTTTGTATCTCCCTCTCTCCTCCTGCTAGGCTTCTCCTGGAAGGGCCATAAAGTACAGGCATTAAGATAACACAGATTGTAGGGACAGTGGCCTTGCTGAGTCTCTGTGCTGCCCCTTTCCAGCTGCACAACCTGAGCAGTTTGTCTAACCATGGGAAGGGCTCAGAGCTCACATACGATGGGAATGGACCCCAATGAGCAGTCGACACATGCTGGACTTGGCCAGGCATGTGAGGACACCAAGTAGATCCATATCATTTTCCCTGGTTGCAACCACATTTCTGTGAGGCTAGAGTTGGGAGAGGTGTGGAGATTGACAGTAAAAATTTATGATCACCAGTTGGCCAGGAAATCCCTGATGTGGTATAAGGAAACTCACCTGAGTTGGGGAATTGGAACATCCCCCGTTCTAAACCCAAGGATGTAAGATGTACCACCTGCTGCCAACACACAAAGGGCTGCCGCACAGCATATTGTACATTGTCTCCATGTCCTGTGCTTGAATCCTCTTTCTTTCTTCCCCCTCTCTCAAGAACACACAAATGCAATTGAAAAAGTCAAAATGACATCTCTCCAGTCTCACTAGGATTGAACTGCCTCTCCTCCCCTCATTCCCTCACACAACATGGGGAGGGAAATAAAACAATTAAATTGAGGGGAGTGGTAGCTATTCACTCTTTTGTGCCCTGGGCAATGTGTTCAACTTTGCTTGCATGGTGACAACATAACATGCTGTTGCTTTCAGCCTGTGAGTGGACATCCAAAAATCTGGCCAAGCCCACCCTATCCTCCTCCCACCTTACCCAGAGAGAGTGTCCCCTCACCTGACCTGGGCACAATCTGAGAGAATAAGACTTCCTCTTTTCCTCCTCCAGGGCAGGAATATCTTTGCCTGCTAACTGTCATGGTGAGACAGGATGCCCATTTAAACATGTCTTAATTCAACTAGCAAGGAGGGAAGGCTCTCCAAGCAGCCCTCTGTTTCCAGGCATTGGAGTCCCTGTTCCTGAATCACATACCTGAGCTCCAAACCACAGATTGAGCACTGCAAGCTCAAGGGAACCAGGAGGCAGGGAAGGAAGAGGACTCAAGTTCCTCCCGAGCTCCTGGAGGGAAAAGAGCCTTAGCTTACATGTAGTCCTCCCCAGAAAACTTCCATCCCACCCCTGGGGATGATCAGCCTGGGAGGGGCCATAAACCTTTTGCGCAGGGACCTGGACTTTGCCCTCCCCACTACCTTCCCTCCTCCATCCCTGTGGAGCAAGGATGCCCTTCATCTCCTGCACATTAAGACATTGACATTCAGGCCTGAGAGATGATGCAAACACTCAGGCTCACCCACCGTAGTCTCTGTGCTCCTAGGCATTCAGCCTCTCTCCCAGAGATACCCATCTCCCCTCCAGCTCCAGAGAATAGTCTTTGAAGCTGTTCAGGAAACTGAAGAAGGAAGGGGAGAGGAGTCATGGGGTGCTTAATCCTTTCCTAGACACCCGCACAGAAAACAGCCCCACTGATTCACCTTCAGTGGTTTAGGGGAGAGATGAGTCTACCCTGGCTAGCTCTCAGGGGCATTCACACCACCTCTTAACTCCCAGAGGAAACTGAAGTGTGTTCCCTCTGGTGGCACACCTACTACCAAAGGATTCCTGAAGTCAAGGAGCCCTCTTCCTTCCCTGTTGCAGCTGCTTTTCGCTCCTGAGCTTGGTAGCAAAGGAATGAATAATTACTCGAAACACACAGCGTTTGGAGAGAAGGGGAGAGGCCAAAGTCTGAAGGAGAAAATGGTCTCCTTAGCTAAGTTCCTCCCTGTATTTATTTCCAAGGACACATGCAAAGGGTCAAGGCCGTTTGCTAATTTCAGTTCCATACAGGTCAGCTGTTTTCAGCTGACCCTTGCACACAGCAAACAAGCAGCTTTGGGCAGGCGTTTTTGCCTGACCCTTCATTCACCTTGCTCATGTTCTTTCCATCCATCCATCCTTCCTTTCTTCTAGGCCCAGCCCCCACATGTCCTCCTTTTTGTATATTTAAAATTAGAGACAGAGTGTGAGTAGGAGAAAGACGTAAGCTTCAGCTAATCTTTTCATAATGGCAGATCCATCCTAGAAAATAAAAGAGACAGTGACAAGACCAAACATGACTGGTTGATAATGCAGATATTTTTGGGTGGTCATGGGAATGTACCATGTTCTATTATGTAATTTGGTAACACACAGGAGGATTAGAGGAATGATAAACTACTGACTCTGTGATATTAAGCCAGCCTGTTCCATTTCTCTGCCAGGAACTTGGAGGCAACCATACTCCTCCAGTCCATGTTGAGTCATTGGTAGACAGAGGGATCTCCGAGTCCCACCATATTAGGGGCTTAAACACAGGCAGGTTTAAGACATGAGCCCAGTAAACTGTGTCTGTACTTCCTGGGTGAAATAAAAGGAGAAAAAGGCTGCAAAGCAGCCCTCAGGGTACCTTACTGCTGTTACAGGCAACAGTAGCCAAATACGCCAGAGAAGTGTTCCCCAGGGTAGGAAGAGCCCCCCAATTGTGTTATCATAGCTGAGGCCTATGTCTCTAGTTGTCTCAATTTACATGATCCCGGGCACCATCATCACCATCATGGTGTTGTGTATCTGTTGCAGCGGGACCCCCATTAGCAGCAGCTGGAGGGAGAGATGTTTCATTTGTGAAATACAGCTCACGATGTAGGCAAACTCGTCTGGAAGGGAACCACTTGGGATCTGTAGAAGTTTGAACACAAACATACTCTCTTCCCCATGTTAACACACCAAAAGGGCCATCCCGGGTTCCCGCAGAGTCCCATCACTGCACCCACACTTTGTCAGGGCTTGGGTTGGGATCCGGAAAGGGAGGTGTAATGGACCGTGGTGGAGGGTGGCTGGAAACTGGACAAAAATAAAAAAAAAATTAAGGATATATAATGCTTTTGCTATTCTTTGTTGTGGAGGGGCAGGGTACTCCCCCCTTTTGTTTTTCCAAATAATTTTTTAAGGTTCAGTTGATCTGCTCAACAACTGCTTGTCCAGTAGGGTTATGTGGAATGCCAGTGATGTGGCAAATGTTTCAGTCCTGTAAAGTAGTCTGAAAGGCAACTGCGGTGTAACAGGGTCCATTATCAGTCTTTACAGTATGAAGAAGCCCTAGATAAGTGATGGAGTGTAACAAATGATAGCATGCAAGGCACACTCACCCAATAATGGAGCGGCATGGATCATTCCTGAGTAAGTGTCAACAGTTACACGTAGATAACAAAGGCGCCAGAAGGCAAGGAAATGAGTAATGTCCACTTGCCAGAGTGAGTTAGGAGTTAGGCCATGAGGGTTAACCCCAGGTGATAAAGGAACACCTCGTACAGCCTGACATGTTGAGCAGACACATATCATATGATGAGCTTGTTTCTGGGTAACGGGAAAGTGTTTAGTAAGCATTTGAGTGTTTTAGTGAAAGAACTGATGGGACATTACAGCATTTTTAAAGGCATTAGTGGAATATACATGGTAGGAAACGAGATGATCAACAGCATTATTTCCTTTTGTCAGAGGTCCAGGCAAAGGGGTATGAGCATGAATATGAGAAATAAAGAGGGAGTGTCACCAGATATCTAATAAGTGCTGTAGAACAAGGAATTGTTGAAGTTTGATTAGGTATATCCTTAATGATAGCATTTTCGATATGGAGAATGGAATAGAATACATAATGGGAGTCAATGATGTTTAGGGGTTCTAACAGAAATGTTTTTAAAGCCAATATAAGCACCCCTAATTCTGCTTGTTGAGTGGGGGAAAAACCGGAGGTGGATAAATACTTCCAATCACCATCTTTCCTTGAAATTCCTGCTTTAGATGATCATCCTGAGCTGTCTATGAACACTGGGCAGCAGGAAGAGGTGTGGAGAGTTTGTTAAGCGGTTGTACGGGAAGTAAGGAGAGAGTGGAGAGAAGCTTGTCGGAGGGGTAATGGAATGAAAGAGAACCTACATAACTTGCAAGGGCTTATTGCCAAAGTAAAGAATTATGTAAAGTTGCTTTGAAGCAGTTTTTAGGAATAGGGAGACATATAGTGTGTGGCTCTGATCCAAGTAATTGTTGTGTACAACAGCTCCCTTAATAATCAAAGGGGAAAAGAGATTTAGAAGGAGAGAAAAGGTTTTGGAGGGAGTGTGAGGTAAAAATAACCATTCCAAAGGATGGATGTGAGGTGTTAATTGGCCTTTAAGAGCAGTTGGAGATGGGGGAGGGTGTTGAAGATAAATAAAATAATGGGTTTTTCTGGATCCATGCCTGACAGTTGACAGTGATTAAGGGCTTTGTTGATAGCGTGGAATTCCTGTAATGCCAGAGATGTTAGTGAATGAGGTGAAGATGGATCTGGATCACCCTTTAATGTATCAGTAAGATGATGTATTTGTTGGCTAGTAATTCTTAAAGTGGGACATATCCAATTCACATGTCCCAAATGTTGTTGTAATGAATGTAGTGTCAGGGTAGAAGGCAAGGAGATTGCTATTTGTTGGGGTTGCAGTGAACGCGAAAAAAGTAGATAACCAACATAGTGCCAGGGTTGAGTAAGTTCTAGTTTGGGGCAATTTGCAGCCCATGGACAGCAGTATGTGTTTGTACATGGGCAAAGAATGATAATTCTGCTTGAGTAGGAGCTGCTAATAATACATCATCCATATAGTGATAGATGATAGCGGATGGGAACTGGCACCAGGAAGGGAGTAGGGCTTGATGAACATAACATTGACAAATAGTGGGACTATTTAACATCCCTTGATGAAGGACTTTCCAGTGATGCCTGTTGACCGGATGGGCATTATTATAAGTGGCAACAGAAAATGCAAATCTTCCTCAGTCTTGTTTCACTAGAGGAATTGTGAAAAAACAATCTTTTAAATCAATTACAGTCAAAGGCCAATTTGTTGGAATTAATGACAGCTGGGGAAGACCAGGTTGTGGAGGTCCCATCGGGACTCTAATGGCATTAAGAGCTCTTAGGTCCTGTAGTAAATGTCACTTATTGTTCTTTTTAGGTATGACAAATACAGGAGTGTTCCATGGCCTCAGGGAAGGTTCTATGTGTCCCGCTTTAAGTTGGTCCTGGACAAGAGACTTTAAATGTTTTAATTTATCCTGCTTAATGGGCCACTGCTCTATCCAGATGGGCAAATTAGTAGTCCATTGTAAAAATTTGGGTTGTGTTGGATTTACCTGAGCAGTGGGCCCTATTAAAAAGGCTGGGTACTTAGAAAAAGATTCCATTGTTCTAGCAAATCTCATCCCCATAAAGATTGGCCCTCTCATAAGCAATGTTGAAAAGTGGATGATTTACCAGGGGAGGAATAGAGATCCCCTTTGAGAGGGAGAGGAGGAGGAGGTGGTGGTAGCTGCTCCTCCTGTTGAACCACGGAAGGCGATGGTGGAGAAAATGGCTCAGGATTCGGGAATTTTAGAGCAGGGGACACCGGCTTCTCCAGCGGAGCAAATGGCAGCGGCGGAGGAGTGGGTTCCAACAGATTAGAATCCGTAGGAACACGTAAGGAGGTCAGCGCTGTTCGCACCAGGCTCCATGTAGTTAACACGACAAGGGGCACGGGAACCGCCTGCCCAAAATTCTTCTTAAAAAACTTCCCTACTCGCTCCCAGAGTTCTAAATCTAAGGTGCCCTCATCTGGGAACCTGGGGCAATGTTGCCTTACTGCACATAAGAGCTGCTGTAAGGCTTTTGGTTCAGCAGAACACTGCACAGCTTTTAAGAGCTGCTGCAAAGTGCCCAGATAGATTCGCTGATCTTTTGTCAGCTCTTGTCCCTTGTTAGAAATCCCCTTCTATCTCTCCACATCCACGCCTGGTGGGACTGCAAACTAGTGCAACCTCTGTGGAAAGCAATATGGAGATACCTTAAAGAGATACAATTAGAAGTACCATTCGATCCAGCAATCCCACTACTGGGCATCTACCCAAAAGATCAAATGATACTCTATCAGAAAGACACCTGCACCCGAATGTTTATAGCAGCACAATTCACAATTGCAAAGATGTGGAAACAACCCAAGTGTCCTTCAATACATGAGTGGATTAATAAAATGTGGTATATGGATACCATGGAGTACTATTCAGCTTTAAGAAACAATGGTGATATAGCACCTCTTGTATTCTTCTGGATAGAGCTGGAACACATTCTACTAAGTGAAGTATCCCAAGAATGGAAAAACAAGCACCACATGTACTCACCATCAAATTGGTATTAACTGATCAACACATAAGTGTACATATAAGAATGACATCTATTGGATGTCGGGTAGGGGGAGGGGGAGGAGGGGATGGGTATATGCATACACAAAGAGTGCAATGCGCACCATCCGAGAGATGGACATGCTTGAAACTCGGACTCCGGGGGGGAGAGAGGGGCAAGGGCAACATACGGAACCTAAACATCTGTACCCCCATAATATGCTGAAATAAAAATTAAAAAAAAAATAAAAAATAAAATAAAATAAAATAAAAAAAGAAATCCCCTTCTGAAACTCCGAGCGTCGGTCCCTTTCCCAAAGCAGCGGGCGGGACTGGCCCTCACCAAGATGATTCCCCTTGTAGTCCAGACGATGAAAATACTCACAGGACGCGCGGATTCCTGAATCACGTCGGGGTCACCACTTGTTGCTGCTGCTTTTTGCTCCTCAGCTCGGTAGCGAAGGAATGGAATAATTACTCAAAACACATAGTGTTTAGGGAGAAGGTGAGAGGCCAAGTCTGAAGGAGAAATTTGCCTCCTCGGCTAAGTTCCTCCCTGTATTTATTTCCAAGGACACCTGCAAAGGGTCAGGGCCATCTGCTAATTTCTTTAACAAGTCCCATACAGGTCAGCTGTTTTCAGTTGACCTTTGCACACAGCAAACAAGCAGCTTTGGGCAGGCGTTTTTGCCTGACCCTTCATTCACCCTGCTCACGTTCTTTCCATCCATCCATCCATCCATCCATCCATCCTTTCTTCTAGGCCCAGCCCCCACACGTCCCAGTGCAGATTTTCCTCCAGAGGTCGGTTCATTAAGAGGACCTTTTCATTCCTGTGCACCTGCTTCCTTGTCTGTGCTATTGAAAAATATAAACAGGTAATACGTAAGAGAGGGGGAATGAAGCAGGGCTTGCTATAGGAGCTGCCTCAGCACAGCCTACATTTCCCACACAGAGCTCTCAGAAGTGAGGGGCAGCACAATCTCAGCAGCAGTTGCCACCACCATGTCAACCCCCTGAGAGGGATGTCAAGGTTCCTCCTCTTCCCCCAAGTGCCCAGTGTTCCCTCCTTTCATCTTCCTTGATTTTCCAGGTTCTCTGCTGTCCTGTGACTGAGCTCTCCATTTTCCTGCCCTTGCTCAACCTCAGGCTTCTCCACATTCCCTGGTGCTTGCATCACACAGGCTAGAGATCAGATGGAAGCGGGGCGGCAGGGGGAGAGGGGGGGAGATGGGAACTTGAAAAGCTCAAAAGGCAGAGCTGGAATGCTCTGCCCATTTAACCAAGATTTAGCACCCAGTTCTCTAGAGCAGGCAGTGTGCTAGGTGGTGGGCATTTGTTCTCATGGGTCCTATGGGAAATTATCACTTATGCCTATGAAATGAGTGACTGGGAATGGACAGATCCTGAAAGACCTTCTTTTCCTTTATTTTTTTTTTATTATTGGGTTAAACATATCTATAGCAGTGTGCGCAAATGTTCATTGTACTACCTATGTATCTGCCATGATCATCAAAATATAGAATATTTCCAATACCTAAGAAAGCTCCTTCATGCCTGTCTTGGCCCATACCTCCCCCAATTAACCACTATTCTGAACTCTATCATGATAGTTTACCTGATCTTAACCTTCGTATAAATTGAGCCAGACACTATGTACTCTTTTGAGTCTTTTATCTTTCTCTCTACATTAAGTCTGTGAGGTCCATCTCCAGTGATATATGGAATGGTAGTCTGCTCTTGTTCATTACTCAGTAGTATTTTATTACACAAATATAACAGAAATTCATTCAAGGAAAACTTAGTATTATTTTGGTTCTTTCCACTTTTTAGCCATTATGAATAAAGGTGAAATTAACACTCTTGTTCATGTGTTTTGTTGAATGCAAACAGTCATTTCTGTTGGGTATATACCCAGGAGTAGAATTGCTGGTGTCATATTGTGGCTTAGCTCAGGCTGCCATTACAAAATACCATGGACTGGTTGGCTTGAATGACATAAATTTATTTTCTTATGGTTAAGGAGTCTAGAAGTTCAAGATTCAGGTGCCAGCATTGTTTCTTTCTAGGGAGGATGCTCATCCTAGCTTGTAGATGGCTGTATTCTTGCTATGTCTTCACATAGCAAGGAAAGAGGGATAGTGAGGTCTCTGGTGCCTCTTCTTATAATGGCATTGATTCCCTCATGAGAACCTCACCCTTGTGACCTCAGTTTTATCTCACAGAGTCCCCATTTCCAAATAACATCACATTCAGGGTTAAGGCTTCAACATATAAATTTTGGGGGTAAACAATTCAGTCCATAACATTCTACTCTCTGGCACCAAAATTCATGTCCTGTTCACATGGAAATTGCATTCATTTTATCCTAACAGCCATGTGACTCTTTATTCATTACAGCATCGACTGTAAAGTCTGAAGCCCAAAGGTTCATCTGAATATCATCTAAATCACATATGGGTGAATGTCTACATATTTATCCTGAGGATAAATGCCTCTCCAGATGTGAACCTATAAAATCAGACAACTTATGTACTTCCAACATATAATACTGGGGGTATGTGGAGGACACACATTCTCAAAAGGGAGAAATAGAAGGAAAGGGTGATGGGTCCCAAGCAAGTCCTAAAATTACCAAGGAAAATTCCATTAGAATTTAAGGCCTTAGATTAATCATTTTTCTTTGATGCTGTGCCCTCCAGGCTCGCATTATGCTAAATGAAAGATGAAAAAGATCATATATTGTATAATAAATTCATATAAAATGCAGAAAATTGGCAAATATATAGAGACAGAAGCTAGATTAGTGTCTTTGTAGGACTGGAGAATTGTGTTTGGGTGATTGACAATTGACTGATAGTGATTTGTGGGTTTCTTTATGAGTCAAATAAAATGTCCTATGTTTATAGTCTATTGATATTTGCACAAGTCTGTGAATATCATAAATGTTGAATTATACTTTTTAAATTGCTGCTTTTATATTATGTGAATTTCTTCTCAATAATGCTGTTTACAAAAAGAAATTTGGCCTTTGTATCTTTTAACCATATTGTAGTTTACTGTTCTTGACAATTTAAAGATGAAATCAGCCTTATTCTTTTCCCAGAACTAAGATTTAAGTCTTATAATTGTCCAAATTTGTGATTATAAAAGGTACATAGTCCTTGAGCAATTAGAAAAATCGCCTTTGTGAGGCAGACTGTAAAAATAATATCAGTGCATGTCCAATGAAAGTGCTTCATGAATATGGTAATTGAATCTGGGTTTGAGCTTTCACAGAAAGAGTTCACTTTAGATACCAGATGTAGATAATACCTAAATAAGTAGTGGTGAAAAGACCTTAATTGAGTCTTTAGCATTGAGTTATCCTTACCTTTTCAGAACTATTTTATGAAAATTAGATTAGATCTATACATAATGATTCCAAATAAATATATTTAAACAAGGACAGATCAGAAATTGATATTTTGAATTTTACAGTTATAATGAGAGAGAGACATGGTGGGGGTATTAAATTAAATAAGGAAAATGGATTGCTTCCTACAAAGTCAACAAAAATGGTATTAAAGTATAATGAAAATAAATAATTATAATTGTGGACCATTGTGAAACAGATCAAGATTACATTATGCATTGACTGCTTATGGAGGGAAAATGGATAAAGCTTTGCACAGGAGTCCCACTGTTCTGAGTTATCCAAACGGATGGAAGAATTGAAGCCTTGCAGAGTTGTAGGGTTTAGGTAAAGTTAAAGGGAGATAATTATTGGGATGGGGAAGTTAAAGACAATGGAGGTTACCTAGTTTCACATCTCCCATTATTTGATAAAATCAGTTACTATCACCAAAAATAAAATAAAATAAAATAAAACTGCCCCTAAACCAATCCTATCAGGATAACTTGGGACTAAGATCCCTCATAGTTCAGGATAATATTAAGCAGGCAAACATATAGAAAATACATAAAATCCTAGAGGGTAAGCCAGTCATATAAGTGAGGGGAGTCTGAAAAAAACATGAAGATGAGGAAAGAGAGGTACCGGTGGTGGGGCTAATTTTTTTTTTTAAACCATAGCCTGAAAAAATAGTTCAGTTTGACAGAGAAAACATGAAAAAAGGTCTTGCTAGGTAAGAATATTGGCTATATGGAAGGAAGTTAAAAATATATGTACTACAAATTGTTAGTCTTTGAAAGGCATTTAACATGAAAGTTAAAAAGAAAAAGATAAAACCATTCAAGGGAATAGGATAAAAACAAAACAAAACAAAATAAACAAAAATAAAAAAAAAACAGAGAGAGATAATAGCAAAAAGGAGGAGAGAGGTGCCTTTTGGCAATTGAGCAGGAAAAGGAAAGATATGAAAAAGGAGAAATTTAGGATCCTCCCAGCCAGGCATAAATAAATGAATGAATGAAACATACACAACAAATCCCCACCAAAATTCCATAATAGCATTTAGACTTTGCTACACTGACAGAACAGTATCATTTAAACTAAAAACACCACAAGATAAATATAACTGAATAAATGAATACAAACTTCTTTTTAAACTTGAAAAGATGAGATCTGATTCACAACATTAAACTCAGGAGCAATCTCTCTCAAGAAAACAACCATAAAGCAGAAAAGTCTATAAGATAACATCCTCAACTGAACTAAGCATTCTCAAACAAGCATTTAGATATATATAAAAATACTTTGAATCTGAAATCTAATACCTAAGAATAGATATGTACAAAAACTGGAAAAAAATGAGAAGAGATTTGCTTAAATTCAGTAAAAAATGATGACAAAGACAAAATTATCACAGAATTAAAGATTAAAATCACAAGATGCCAAGTGAAAAATAGATTTGAATGAAAATATCATGATAGCATTGAGGAAAGTAAAAACAAAAAAAGGAAGACAATGATTAAAAAAGAAATAAAATGTTCCAAGAGAAAATGGTGAAAATAGAAATAGACAAGGAAAGGGAGTACCCTCATATGACTGGAGTGCCTGAATAAGAAAACAAAACAATCCATAGGAGTAAATTAATATATAAAACCATAATCTCCCACCATAATCTCCCCAAATTTCACAAACACATTAATATCTCTACATATATAATGAGACTGGTTACTTATTATTTTGGAAAATTAACTTTAAAAATATAGAATCTGAGACATGGCCTAGTAAAACAAATAGGAAAGATAAAGAAAATATCTTCAAAGCTTCCTAGCGAAAGAAAAAAAAATAATTAAAATGGCAAGGGATTTATCCTAGCATCAGGCTTTACAAAAATAGCATACAAAACAAAGAAAGAAGGAATAGGATTTAAAAAAAAATCTGAAAAATAAATTGAATCCAAGATTATATATCCAGCAAAACTTTCCTTCAGGTATCAAGGCATTAGTAATAGAGATTTTAACATACAAGAGTTTTGTGATTTTTGTACTTATGAAACTTTAAGGATTCTATTAGAGTGTGAGCTTCATCCAAACAAGAGATGACAGAGAAAGTTTCACCAAAAATATTAATTGTGAGTGTTTTAATATTTACAATTATAAATATAAGACTAAAGTAAAGATACAAACTGGTAATGGCCAAATAGTGTTTACCTTCTTGTTCTTTTAGGTTTTCATGAAGGGGTGGTAGCTGTTTGAGAGATTTTTCTGTTGTTTTTTTTTTTTATTTTTGTTTATTTTGTTTTGTTTTGTTTTGTTTTTATCCTATTCCCTTGAATGGTTTTATCTTTTTCTTTTTAACTTTCATGTTGTCCTCACCTGAGAGGAAAACAGGTTGAACTCAGAAGGGCACTGGTTTATAGTGAAAGGATGGAGAATAACTGGGTAGATAAGTTTCATGACAATGGGTGCAATATGAGAAGGGTGTCTGTTCCAAGCAAGAGAAGGTAGGAAGCTTTGGGGGGAGGAATAAAAAGGAAGAAGAGGAGCATGGGTAGGTTCATTTGACCTTGTCAGTCTCTGGACATGAATTGACAGGGTTCTTCATCTTCTTCCTCTCTCTGCTGTTTGGGCTTGGTTGTTTTGTAACTCTGGTAGGTGCTTGTGGTTTTCTGGTCCCCTTAACCATGTTGAAACCTCTCATTTGTCTACCCCAGGGCTTCTGACATCCCTATATATTTCCCTCTTTTCCACACACCCATATCTTAGGCTTTGTTTAGTCAGCAAATCTCTACCCTCACCGAGGGTAGCCCGGAGGTGGCTTAAATATCACAAAGCACCAGCCTAACTTCTCAGTGGGGATGTGCGGAGGGAGTTAAGGTCAAAATTCTGTAATTGAAGAAAGGAGTAATTTCTTCAGCACCTCCTAAAGAGCCTTCCCCATAACAGGGAGAAGGTGTTTCCTCCAAACCACCATCCATGGCCAACTCCATTTTGTAGTTCATTCCGTTGTCTCTTGCTCTTCACAGCTACCTATTATTTTTGATGTCTTACCTAAAATACTTCCAAGCTAATGTGGCCTTATTTAAGTCTCAGTGGAGATTTGAATCATCCCATTTCACTTCTACACATTCTTCTTATGTGTCTTGAAGACCATTCACTTCTTGCCTACTATTAGGCAACTTTTCCGTCCACTTACTTTTCCCTAATATCTAGGTAGATCTCCTTAGTTTTATGATTTCCAGCACTTCCTTCTGGCTGTCAAGATTTCATTGAATAAACTTGACACATTGGGTATCCTAATCTTGTTTCATAAGTGATGGATTGTGTTTATTTCAGAAGGTATAGTGGACTGAATGGAGGTCCCCCAAAACATATGTCCATGTCTTTCCTAATCCTCAGAAGCTGTGAATATTACCTTATATGGCAAAAGAGTGAATATTATTTTATATATCAAAAGCATGAATAAGTTAAGGTTCTTGAGAGGAGAAATTTATCCTGGATTATCCCAGGTGAGCTCTAAATGTAATTATATGTATCCTTATAAAAGACAGGGAGAGGAGTTTTGACAGAGACACATAAAGGAGAAGATAATGTGAAGATGGAGAAGACAGATGTGGACACAAGATGAGAAATGTCGAGGCAAACCAGTAGTCACTATAATCTGGAAAATGCAAAAAAAAAAAAGAAAAGATACTCCCTTTAAAGACATGAGTAGGGATAAATCCATGCTGACACCACTTCTGGCCTCTGAAATTGTGAGAGAATATTTCAATTGTTTTAATCCACCAAAGTTGTGTAATTTATTACAGCAGCCACAGGAAATAAATACAGAGGGGTGTAGTGCCAAGAGTAGGCTTTTACCAGTGTAGGGGAAATTGAGGAAGATATATACATGCTGCAAGGTTTCTGGGTGATTGAATGCAGGAAAAGATCTAAGGCTGATAAGCTTTTCCCAGGGATTAATCAGGCGTATGTGAGCCTTATGTGCAAAGCTCTTCTCAACATGTATTCTTACCCCGCAGACACTTTTATCATTTTATTTTACCTCTGGCACTGTTAGAATCCTACTATCCTTGGAGCTTATGGCACAGTTGAGATACACGTGAAATTAATTTTTATGAATAGTTATAACAAGCTTTCAACTTCTTAGAGGAGACTTTGTGTTTAGTTTCTGCCCTTATAGCTCCCTAAGGAGAGAGTTTCCCATTCAGATCTTTGGCCATGAATGGTAGGGGTGGTGGAGTTCACCAAGGCCTTATGCTCCTAATCAACTAGCAGGTTAAATTAGCCTGAGGACTTCACCTGTCCACACAATCTTTTGGCTTAGCAGGATTTTCTATGGAGCATTCACTTCCTGGTGCCCAATGGTTGCTTTCTCACCCAGCATTCAAACAAGCAGTGGAGAATCTCTCCACAAGTTTTTCATTTGTGTATCCAAATGGAGTTTGAGGGTTATTATCTCAAATGTTCCATTAATTTATAAAACATTTATTAAGCATGTGCTTTAGTGAAGAACTTAGCTAAAGGCCTGAAGTGACACACAGCCAACAAAGACATAGCCCTTTATACCAAAGAAGTTCTAGTCCGGTAGAGGAGGGAAGTCTTAGGGGTATATCCCAGCCAACTCAAGGTCAGAAATTGGTCTTGTGGGCTCTCCTTTTTCAGATCTCTCCTCTTATGTTATTGTTTCCTGGTCTTGGACTTCAGGTCCTTTACTTCCCTATCCCTCACAAATCTAAAAGGCTTCCTCAACCTTTGCTGAGGACTACATCTCCCTCTACCCAACTATTTTTCCTGTTTCTTCTGTCAGGCTCTCCGCCAGGTGCCACAGATCTCCATTAAGACATACCACTAATAGCACAATCTCGGTTTCCAAAATTTTCTTCAAACAGGCATTAATCTACTTCAGGCTCGGTCCTTATCTTTTATTCTGCATGTGTGAATGGATTAATGCCATTATTGTGGGAATGGTTTTGTTATCACAGGAGCGGGCTTCTGATAAAAGGATGAGTTTGGCCTAATTTTCTCTGTCTTGTATGCTCTCTCACCAGATGATGCCTTCTGCCATATTATGATACAGCAAAGAGACCCTTACTAGTTTCAGCCTCATGATCTTGGACTTCCCAGTACCCAGAATGATGAGCCAAACAAATATCTTCTCTTTATAAATTGCCCAGTCTGTAGTATTCTTATTGTAGGAGCATTAAATGGACTAAGACATTCCTCCCATTCTGACACCATGTAAACAGGGACCAGGTATTGGAAGATGGTCTGAGGAGAGATTTTTATTTCCCTCCATAATATCAGTGGAAACCAAGTAGGGACTCTGGACCTTGACTTCCATTCAGTGTGAGAAATCAGACCCCAGAAACACTTTGCTCCATTTCCAGTGATTACAGGAAAAACTGAGCAGGATGTCTGGATTTTTGTCACTCCCCACCCCAAAATGAAGCAACTATAGGCAATACCCATCACCTGCCCAAGTACAAGGAGAAGAATATCTCACAAAAGAGAGGACTGCAGAAAGGAATTCTTTAAACTGCAATGGAAACACTAGGAAGACCTGACAAATTCACATGTAAAATTGCCTAGAAAAAAACACGTCATAACTGAACTAAAATTTGGAATACCACCCAGGTTTTCAGGGTGGCGTCCATGTAGCATAAAAAGGAAGCACACCAGAATAGCATTGCAAGGGCTCTAAAAACTAAATATCATTTGAACCACAGCCCACAAAAGTAGGCCAGGCCCCATGTGCCAAACCTAAACTAGGTGACTGCTTGCTAAAATAGATGATTTAAACAGGATCGAGAGCCTCCTAACATCATACCCAAAATGTCCAGGATACAAACAAAAAATCTATCATCATACCATAAACTAGGAAAATCACAACTTGATTAAAAAAAACAAAATGAACAGATGCCAACACTGAGATGAATCAGACACTAGAATTTCTGACAAGAATTTTAAATTAGCCATGATAAAAATGCTTAATAAATCAATTTAAAATTCTGTTAAACACATAAGTATAAAAAATTTTATTAAACAAATAAAAGTTATACAAAAGAACCAAAGTTACAGTGGAGATATGAAGCATGTAAAAACCAAAATAAAATAAAATCCTTACTGATTGGGCTAAACAGAAGATTGGAGATGACAGAGAAAATAATAAATGAACCTAAAGATTGACTTCACATGAAATAGTCTTTACAAAAAGTAGACTTTACAAATCTGAACATCGGAGAGCAAATAGACTGGAAAAAAATAAGCAGAGCATCACGTACCTGTGAAACAATAACAAAAGAGTTAGCATCTATGTGATTACTGTCAGAGGAGAGAAGAAAGAGTGGCCAAATGTTTCAAGGAAGTGCTTCACACACACACACACACAAACACACACACACACACACACACACACACGTTACAGAAGGAATCAATGAGTATCAGAAAGAAATAACATTGGAAAATTAATAGTATGTACATATACAATATACTTCTCTTGAGTTTTCCAAATTACATTAGAGATTGAAGCAAAACATTTATGTTGTTCGATGCAGTTCTAAATATATGTAGAGAAACAAATTTTAAAAAATTATACTCCAGAAAAAGATGGTGGACTAGAAGGAGCCTGCCAGCATGCTGCTCCCGAGGAAAGAAGTGAAAGGTGTAGGCAGCTTCCTACATATGGATCACTCTTCTCTGAAACAGCATTGTGAAATCACAGAAAAGCAACGTGGGACACTCAAACTGGAAAAAAAGGTGACAGGGTGATACATATAACAAGATCGGAAGAATTCTAAGTGATTCATGTAGATGCTCCCCCATTAAGTTAGTGTAGCATAACTATCCACTCCTTAAGTTTGAGCTATATATATAGTGACTTCTTTCAAAAGAGTACAGCATTGAAAGAAGGAAAAAAAAAATAAGCATAATTTTTCATTGGAAAAACCTGAAAAACATTACCTTAGTTAATCAAAGTTAATATCAACATTGACAAGTCATGTTAATGGTTTCTGCCCTTGTTATATGTGATAAAAACTATACTTTATCTCTGTATAGATAGAGAACATTACCCATTCTAAACCTGCAAGAAACATCAGTCAAATCCCAGCTGAAGGGCATATAAAGCATCCAACCTATTCTCCCCAAAATTGTCAGAATAATCAGAAACAAGAAATATCTAAGAAACTCACAGTCAAGATGAGCCGAAGGAAACATGATGAATAAATTTAATAATATATATCCTGGATGTGATCCTGGAATAGCAAAAGACACTAGGCATAAAACTAAATAAAGCTGAATGAAGAATGGACTTTAGTCCATGTATAATATTTTATCAATATTGGTTCATTAATAGTAACAAATGTATCGCATTAATGTTAACTGTGAATGACAATGGAAACTGGATATGGGAACTCTCTGAACTATGTAAGAAAACTCTTTACTATGTTTGCAATTTTCCGTAAATCTGTTTTAAAATTTAAAAAATACTAGGAAAAAAATCTCAGTTTCTTTCACTTGTGCTCTCTTCTATGTCTTATTTATAATTCATCTATTGATTTTCTAAATTTTTGAATGAACATACATTGAATTTCCAGATTTTCTAATTTTTTCGTACTTACCTCTTCCTGTTTCAATTATTCCCTCTAAGCCAGAAGGCAGCTTAGCCAAGATCCTCATGGCAAGACTATGCTTCCTAGTTCCAGAATCCCCAAATAAACTCTAGCCACAGTATAAGCTTACAACTTTTGCTTGGTATCCTTTCATGGGTGGCTGACTCCTGCCTACATTTTTGGTTTAAAGCATCCAGCACATGTTCTCTGTGCTATTAGCCTCTGATATCTCTTAGGACTTAAATGTCTGACTGCCTTTATTTATTCTTTTCCCCAGATTTCAGAATTTTCAGTCTACACTCCTTACCACTTTGTATTTATGTTCTCTTTTCGTTTTATAGATATTTTAATTTTATCTTTTTTTTTGTAGAGATTTGCTAGTTGTTTTGAGCAGTGGAAGCACTTCAAACTTGGACATATAGTACCATCTAGGTCAGATTTTTATGAAAATGTTTATCAAAAGACTTAAAAGCATGTATTCAGTGGACCTTGAGAATGACTTCTACTCATTTAAACTCAGAAAATAATCAAAGTGGTATTTACCAAGAAATAGCTATGGGAGGTTAATCACAAGGTTATTTTATGCTAACATAAATTTGAGATGACAAAAAATGGGACAAAAAATGCACAAACATGGGTTTGGTTACATTATGTTATATTTACATGAAAAAATACTATTCATTCATTATTTCATCAACTATTGAGAACTATTTAATGACATAGGATACATATGAAAGATTGTTTTAAATGATATAAACCTATGATCCCAACTTTGTAAGAAAAAAATTGTATCTGTATGTAGAGAGTTAGATAAACACATACATAGATAAATAGGCAGAATAAACAATTATATTTTATTCTATCCTTTATAGAATATAACCTTACAATCATTTTAATAAATTCTACATGAACCACCACTGATTGATTTTTCTATTTAACACAAATTTATATCCCTGAAATAAATTACTCTTGGCGATCATATAATTTTGTATCTTGCTGCAGTAGATTCGGTGCTATTTTATTAATGAGTATTTCCTCTATATCAATGAGGAATATTGGTTTATAATATATATTTCTTATAATGTCTTTGGTTTTGGTTTCATGATAATAATTACCTCATAAGTAGGAAAATAATCTTTTTTATTTTTTGAAGATTTTACAAAAGATTGATACTGTATCTTCCTCAAATGTTTGATAGAATTCAACAATAAAGCAATTTTTAAACGGCTATATGGCTATTCTGAATTTTTGATAATGGGTGTGTTCCAATATATATATTTTCATTTAAAATGTGTTTTCAAATTTATTGGCATGAAGTCGATTATAATATCACTTGACAATCTCTTAGTGACGGCAGGATCACAGTGAACTCTACTCTTCATTTTTGATATTGGAAAATTGTGTTATATCCCATTTTTATTCAGTATCGTTAGAAGTTTATAAATTTTATTCCTTTTTAAAGAACTGACTTTTGCCTTTGTTGCTTTTTGTAACAGACGGCTTGCCATACATGGCTCTCAATGACCTTTGCTTCCTAGTATTCACACTTCTGTGTATTCTCCTTTCACTATCGTGGGCTGGAGCTAGTAACTTTCTTCTAAAGAATAAAATATGGCAGGAATGATGGGATGCCCCTTCTGTGATTAGGTTAAAAAAGATTGAGGCTTCTCTTTAATGGTATTCTCTCCTCCTGAGTCTTCTCTGATGTTTGGTGCGATGAAGAGGGCTACCTGGCAAGGAACAAAAAAAGGTTTTCAGCCAACAGCGAGCAGAGGAATGAGACTTTACTGAATTCATTTATTAATTCCAGGAGTCTCTTTGCTGAATCTTTGAGATTTTCTAGGTATAATAGCATATCATCAGCAAAGAGTCAGAGTTTTACCTCTTCTATCCCCATTCGGATACCCTTAATTCCCTTCTCTTGTCTGATTGCTCTGGCAAGGACTTCCAGCACTATGTTTTTGTTTTTTGCAAATATTTTCACTTTTTTTAATTTTAAAATATTACCGGGGTACAAACATTTAGGTCACATATATTATCTTTGTACCACCTGAGTCAGAGCCGCAAGCATGCCCATCCCCATACAGTGCAATATTGATCTTGTGTTATATAACGTTTCTAAATTCTCTTATGAATTCTATTTATTTTGTTGATTCATTTTGTTGATATTTCATTAAATTTTCTACATAGAGTATCATGAAAAAAAGCCAGTTTTACTGTTTTCTTTCCAATCTGGATTTCTTTTATTCAATTTACTTAGATTATTACACTGTATAGGGCCTCCAATAAAATGTCAGATAAATAGATAACAGTAGACATCCTTGCCCTTTTTCCTGATTTTAGAGGGAAGGTATTTATTCTTTCACCACGAAGTGTGATGTAAGCTATATGTTTTTTGTAGATGAACTTTTGTCAGGTGGGGGAATCTCCCTTCTATTTCTATTTTGCTGAGATGTGTCTATCTGCAATGGATGTGAAATTTTATGTATATGTCTTCAAAGTCATCAATTATTTCCTCTGCTGTGTCTAATGTTTTGATAAGCCCTTTGTAAGAACTATATACCTTTTTCAGTAGATCCTCTAACATATTTAGCATACTTATTTTAAAGTTCCTTTATGATATTAATATTTCCAATATCTGGGTCATCCCTTGGGGATCTTTTAGTAGTTTTCTGCCTCATTTCTCGTTTTCTTCTTCACATATCCAGTAAATTTCATTTGAATGATAGACTTGTGCATAAAAGAATAGTAGAGTTTGAGGTAAATGATAATTATGCAAAATATAGAGCATGTCCACTTTTCTGATTGAAAATATGCTAACATGGGAGTTTGAGTCAATCTAATATGGATATTTTGTTTTGGTTTCATGACCTTTTCCAAAAATTCATCAAGCCCAATGTGCCTGAGCCTAAAAGAGGATCTTTATCTTCTCTTCTGCCACTTCTTCAAATCAGAAAACTAGTGCAGATTCTCTTGGTACAGTGGAACTCAAAGGATTCTAAACTATCATGAAGTTCAGAGTTAGCCTATAAAAAATATATTACAAGTTAATCTGTTTTCTTTCTACCCCTGTTAATGACATTCTGCTACTCTTCCTTCTACTGCTACATCAATTAAGATAGCATTGACAGGTCTTTGTACTTCTAGGAGGGACACATCATTTTTTTGATTTTAGATTATTAAGTTATCTTTGTAACCTCAGCTCCCCAATTGTTTTTTTAAAAAAGAAAAAAAAAAACTTCTATTTTGTAGTTTATCCTGCCTGCTCTCATTGTTATAATGATAACATTGTTTTATTGCAACTGTTTATATCTTCCAGAAAGATAAGTCCAATTTCCATTTGTTTTTGTTGCCTCTAACTCTTTCATAACTGGTATGCACATTTTCTGTATGTTATTGCTTATCAACTTCTTTACTTTCTAGAAAGCCTTACCCATCATGTAGATCTGACTGCCTCTGAGAACCTCTCATGTTTCTCTTTTAAATATAATCTATTTTAAAACAAGCAATACATATTTTAAAAGTATTAAATATATTTAATAGAGAAATAAAACCCTCTATATAGGATCTTCATTAACTATCACCTGCGAATTATACATTCATGGTGCATTTGTGTGTGTGTGTGTGTGTGTGTGCGTGTGAACAAGAAAGAGACAGAGAGAGATAGAACTTGGTGACTTGTATTAATCAAATTTACTAAAATTTCCCCTTTGTTATTTTCTCAAAACATAATAAATTGAAAAAATTCAAATGCAGCTATAATTTGACTAGTTCCTGAGACTACTATGTTGATTACAATCTGCCACAATCAAAATTATTGATTTGATTAATATGGTCAAAATCAATCAGTGAGTCAAACATGTAGCAATCATTTCAGCTTCTTGAGTTCCTACATACATGCCCTGGCCTTATATAGGACAAAAGCGACTTATATTTAGTCCAAATAAACATAGTAAATTTGTGTCCAATGGCCATCTTTATCTAAGTATTATTTTTAAAAAATCTCAATAAATAAGGCATTTTACAAATTGCCTGGAAACTTACAAAATATTGTACATAAAATAGTGGTATTAAAAAGAAATTAACAGACTTGATTCTTTTAGGATTGTCCTTTTTCTTGTTTTTGTACATTCCGTGTTTGGAGATATGAGTGAACCATCAGGAAAAGGAAATGAGAAAAATATTCAGAAAATATAGATTGGAATAGAGTCCTCTGTCGAGTCTACTATTTTCTACAATTAAATTTTATTAAAATTAAATTAATATAAACACATCAATTGGAATTTTGAGAATTTTCATGTTGGCATGTAATTTAGATGCAGGAGTGCATCCAATATATTTTTTTCTATTGAATACAAGATGATTCCTCACACATTTAAAGCTTATAACTAACACTTAGCTTTGGGAGATTTTTTAGAAGATTTTACTTGATAGGAAGAAAGCCAAATATGCAAAAGAAAAAAATTGTCAGCATTTTCTTGGACTGCTTCTAATTCTTAGTAACAGTAGGATGAGGCAAATTTAGAGTGTCAACGAGGCACTTTTGATGGTCTATTTTCGGTTAGAGTTTCAATGCATGTAAAATCAATGTAGGCAACAAATATTATTTTGAATCAGATTTGTACATTTAGAATTTGGTTATATTTTGATGCACTAGTATTTAGGGAGAAATTAAATTTTAGGTTTTTAATAGGTCCTCAAATATTTGTATGCAACTGCGGAGGTCCAGAAGGTTATTGAGTAAAATAAGTTTGAAAAATGACTTTACGTATTGGCCAATAGCATTTATTTCTTGAAGGAATATGTATCCAACACTTTTGGGACAAAAGTGTAAGGAAATATATTCTAATGCATAAAATAGTGGAAACTATTTTATGATTGTTTTATTTCAAACATTTAGGATAATTGTGATATTCTAAAAGACAAAGCGTTGCCAGTACATTACCTCTAAAATTATACATATATATGTATATATATATAAAATAATATATACGCGCACACAAACAGGTTTTTTTTTATGAGGTGCACCAAAATGTCAGCTTCAGATGGATTATGCTGACTTGCAAAGGACAAGATTCTTATATTTATTCTGTTCAAACAATGCATTGTAAATCCTTTCCATATAATCTAAAAGAAAGATTACAATAAATGAGAAAACTTTGTAGAAAGACGTAGTGGGAATCTTAAAAGACATTCTTTATCTCCAAAACATTGCAGAGTGCCAAAAGTTACAATGAACATAGTGTTAGTGTAAGCACAGGACAATAAAAAAAGTGAAGAGTTTGAATATCATAAAAGACCCTAGTATCTGAAAGGAGTAGTATCATCAACTTAAATTTTTCACAATTGGCTAAATATCAGAAACCAAGTAGCCTCATAAAAGATAAAAATCAGAAAATCATCAGCGTAACTTGATATGAAGTATACAGATTTAAACAGAGGCAGAAAAGCAATATACTGTGTAGTACACATTAAGTGTACTCAGATCTGGAAAAATATATCACACTTGTTAATGATATTTCATTTTTATTTACTTCACATGAGGACAGAGAATAAACTATCATTCATTAGGTGCTTTCCATGTGCCAGAAACTGTGCTAAGTAAATTGAGTACATTACTTTACTTATTTCATGAAATTTTTACTTTTATTTTAAAATTAATTCAGCCAATATTACTGGACCTAATTATACTATTTCTACGACAATTAGGAAAACTAGAGGTGAAAAAATAATCCGTAAATATTTTCATAAATTTTTATTCACACGATACATATTTAATCTTGCATTTTTGTTTATTTTTCTAAGATACTTTCTGAAAATCTTCCCATAAGTATGCCACATTTTAGCCAGGCATGGTGGCCTCATGCCTGTAATCGCAGCACTTTGGAGGTTGAGGCAGGAGGATTGCTTGAGACCATAAGTTGAAGACCAGCCTGGGCAACATAGCGAGACCCCGTCTCTACAAAAAATTTTGAAAAATTAACTGGGAGTGATCGTGTGCACCTGTAGTCCCAGCTAGTTGGGAGGCTGAGGCAGGAGGATCGCTTGAGTCCAGGAGTTTGAGGCTGCAATGAACTATGTTGACACTACTGCACTCTAGTCCAGGCAACAGAGCAAGACTGTGTCTCGAAAATACAAAAACAGTACAAAAAGGGTATGGCATGTTTTAGAGAGAAAACATTCACAGCTGCCTACAACATCTTCTGCTTGGGCATTAGAAACAAATGTCACTGAGGCAATAAGTGTACCCTGAACATTTACTATTATTTAATGCCAGGGTAATGATCTTCAGATATAAAGGAGGGATGAGGTATAAACTTTTATCTTATATACTGAGTGTAAATAAGACTAATATGGGCCAACTGAAAAGTGATCAATATTGGATAGTGTTTAAATAAGTACTAAGTTTGATACAGTGAAATATCAAAAATGTTTTTTGTTTTTTTTTTTTTTTTGAGACAGAGTCTCACTCTCTTGCCTGGGGCGAGTGCCGTGGCGTCAGCCTAGCTC
>RJWJ010006293.1:47737-63271 GCA_004363605.1 Indri indri
CCTGGGCTCGAGCAATCCTACTGTCTCAGCCTCCCGAGTAGCTGGGATCACAGGCATGCGCCACCATGCCCGGCTAATTTTTTCTATATATATTTTTAGCTGTCCAATTAATTTTCTTTCTATTTTTGGTAGAGACGGGGTCTCGCTCTTGCTCAGGCTGGTCTCGAACTCCTGAGCTCAGAACGATCCGCCCGCCTCGTCCTCCCAGAGTGCTAGGATTACAGGCGTGAGCCACCGCGCCCGGCCATCAAAAATGTTTTAAAGAAAGTTCATGGGTTGATCAGGAAGGGAAAAAAAAATTTCATGGAAGTGTGTAAAAACTGAGATGATGATGTTAAAAGTATTTCCAATTAAGGAGATAACAAGCGCCAAGAAGCAAAAGCAAGAATAAATGTGAGAGGCATTAGGGAATTAGCAGATGGTGTTTCTAAGAATAATGGGCACAGGTTGGAGAGCAGCAGAATCTAAGATTGGGTAGGCCAAGTAAAACTAGCTTAGCAAATTAGAATCCATATTATATGCTTGCTTAAATGAGGAAGTTTAATTTTATTTGCAACTATTGTAGGTTCTTAAAGTAGAGCTGAAGAATAATGATTAATGTTGTAAAAAAGTAATCCTTAAATCTTTGTGTTTGTTGGGATGAGATGGGATAAACAGATAAGCAACTATTTTCAAGGTGATCAGTTAAGAATTATTGCATTTCATCAGACGTAAGGTGATGGGGAGCCTAGGTTGTGGTGATGATAGTGGTAATCGAGAAAAACTGATGATTCAAAAATTATCCCATGAATAATAAGATGTTGTAACAGTTTAGATCCATGGGAATGGATAGAAGGTTAAAGTCTAGGATAAATAAAGATGCCACAGATAGAAAAAGTATAGTGAGAAAAACATCAGTTCTCTCTCATATGGTTCCCTCACTAACTAAATGTGTTAACCTAAATAGGTCATATTAACTTTGAGGGTTGTTTGTCCTTCTGCAAAATGAAGAGGTCATGTTGTTCTTCTCAAAGTTTCTATAAATATTAGAGTTGACGAGAAAATGATAAAGAGTTTTACATTTGATATGTCGTTTAAGGTAAAGATGGGATATCCAAGTTTGATATAGGAGATAAAGAGAGATAAATAAAATTGATAGGCCACTAGCTAGATCAACCAAGAAAAGAAATGAGAAGATTCAAATAAGCTCAATTGCAAATGAAATAGAAGACACAACTGATACCACAGAAATAAAAAAGATCATTGGAGACTACTATAAACATCTCTATGCCCACAAACTAGAAAACCCGGAGGGAGTGGATAAATTCCTGGAAACATACATCCTTCTAAGTTTGAATCAAGAAGAAATAGGAATCTTAAACAGAACAATAATGAGTAGTGAGATTGAAACTGCTATAAAATAAAATCTCCCAAATCAACAGCAACAAAAAGCCCAGGACCAAATTGATTCATAGCCAAAGTTTATCAGACATACAAAGAAAAACTGATACCAATCACACTGAAAGTGTTCCAAAAGATCAAGAAGGAGAAAACCCTTCCTAACTCATTCTATACAGCCAAGATCACTTTGATACAGAAGCCAGGAAGACACATCAAAAAAAGAGAAAAATATAAAGTGATATCCCTGATGAACATAGATGCAAAAATTCTTCACAAAACACTATCAAACTGAATTCCACAGCACATCAAAAAGATAATACACGATGATCAAGAGGGCTTCATCCCAGTGATGCAAGGATGTTTCAACATATGCAAATCAACAAATACAATCTCCACATAAATGGAATTAAAAACAAATCTATATGATCATCTCAACAGATGCAGAAAAAAGCATTTGATAATGCTTCATGATAAAAATCCTTAACAATCTAGGCATATAAGGAACATACCTCAAAATAATAAAAGCCATATAGGACAAACCTACAGATAGCACCATACTAAAAGGGGAAAAGTTGAAAGCATTTCCCCTAAGAACTGGAAAAAGATAAGGAGTCACACTCTCACCATTCCTATTCAATATAGTATTGGAAGTCCTAACCAGTCCAGTCAGGAAAGAGGAAGAAGTAAAGTACATTCAAATTAAAAAAGAGGAAATTAAAATATCTCTGTTAACTGATGATATGCTTTTCTTATACCCAGAAAAACCTAAAGACTCCTAGATTTAATTAATGAATTCAGCAAAGTCTCAAGATACAAAAATCAATGTACACAATTCAGTATCATTTCTATATACCAATAATGACCAAGCCGAAAACCATATCAAGAACTCGATCACATTTATAGTATAATAGCTACAAAAATAAAACAGCTAGGAACATATTTAAGCAAGGAGGTGAAAGTTCTCTACAAGAGGAACTACAAAACACTAATGAAAAAAATTGTAGATGATACAAAAATATGGGAAAACATCCTATGGTCACAGATTAGAATAATCAATATCATTAAAATGACCATATTGCCTAAAGCAATCTACAGATTTAATGCAACTGCTGTCAAAATACCAATGCAATTTTTCAAAGAATTAGTAAAATGTCCTAGAATTCATTTGGAACCAAAATAAAGCCTGAATAGCCAAAGCAATCCTAAGTAAAATTAACAGAGCTGGAGGATCATATTACCTGACTTTAAATTATATTACAAGGCTACAGTAAGCAAAACAACATGGTACTGGTATAAAAATAGACACATAGATCAATGGAACAGAATAGAGAACCCAGAAATAAAGCTTCATACCTACAAGCAACTGATCTTCAACAAAGCAGACAAAAACACATTGGGGAAAGGACAGTCTGTTCAATAAATGGTACTGGAAAAATTACATAGGTATATGAAGAATTAAACTGGATCCCTATGTCTCATCGCATACAAAAATTAACTCAAGATGGATTAAAGACTTTAATGTAAGACCCGAAACTATAAACATTGTAGAAGAAAACCTAATAAAAACTCTTCTGAACATTATCCTAGGCAAAAAAAAATTATGACTAAGGCCTCAAAATCAAATTCAACAAAAATAAAAATAAGCAAATGAGACTTAATTAAACTAAAAAGTTTCTGCATAGCACAAGAAATAATTAACAGAATAATCTACAGAATGAGAGAAAATATCAAACTATGCATCCAACAAAAGTCTAATATACAGAATCTACAAGGAACTCAAACAACTGAATGCGAAAAAAAATCAAGTAACTCAATTAAAATGTGGGCAAAGGACATGAACAGATAATTATCAAAAAAAGACATGCAAATGGCCATGCATATGAAAAAGTAGGCTCAACATCACTAATCATCAGATAAATGCAAATTAAAACCAAAATGAGATACCATCTTACTCCAGTGAGAATGACCATTCCTAAAAAGTCCAAAAACAATAGATGTTGGTGAGAATGTGAAGAAAGGGCATGTTTATGCACTGTTGATGGAAATGTAAACTAGTACAATCTCTATAGAATACGGTATAGAGATTCCTCAAAAAACTAAGAATAGATCTACCATCTGATCCAGAAATCCTATTACTGGGCATCTACTCAAAGGAAAAGGAGGCATTATATCAAAAAGATACCTGCCCTCCCTCATATATTTATTGCAGAACTATTCACAGTAGCAAAGAAATGGAACCAACCTAAGTGTCCATTAATTGATGTTTGGATAAAGAAAATGTGTTTTTATATATATATGTATATATACATATATATATATACACACACACACATACATACATACAGATAGGTACACACACACACACACACACACACACACACACACACACCACGGAATACTATTCAGCCAAAAAAAGGAATGAAATAATATCTTTTGCAGCAACACGAATAGAACTGGGAGCCATTATATTAAATGAAATAACTCAGAAACAGTAATTCAGACACTTCATGTTCTCACTTATAACTGGGAGATAAATAATGAATGCACATGGACACAGAGAGTGGAATAATAGACATTGGAATCTCAGAAGCATGGGAGAGTGCTGTGGGATGAAAAATTACCTAATGGGTACTATGTGCAATAGCCAGGTGATGGTTACACAAAAAGGCCAGACTTTACTGCTATGCAATATATCCATGTAACAAATCTTTATATTTACTGCATAAATCAATAAAATATTAAAAATTAAAATTAAACAGGCCTCCAAATAATAAAGAATTGAAAATATAAAATCAAGTAAAATGAAAGGGTAAACATCTATTGAGGTCGGGCATTTGGACAATGAGAGAAATATAAATATCCATCAATGGAGGATTGAATATATTAATGATTATACAACTATGCAATGGACTACTTTGTGGTAGCAGTAGATACAGTAGTTTAATATTTACAAACCTAGAGATGATTACATGATACATTAAGTAAGAATTAAAGGTCAGAACAGTATAAAAGCATGATCATATTTTGGTAAGGTAAAATTGTTCTGAGTGTATTTGAAAGTCTTAAAAGGTGCGATCCAAACTACTAACAGTGGTTACCTAAGCGGAGTGGGATTGAAATGTTGGAGAATATATGTGACAGGGGACTTTAGCTTTCCATTTGATAGACATGTATAATTTCAAATGTTAAAGTGATTCATAAATTTTATTTTTAAACATTTTAAACCTAAGAAATTATTAAAGTGTACAATGAACACCTACATACCCTTCATCTAGATATCCCAATTTTGCCATATTTTCATTCTCTCACCCTCCCTCCCACCCTATCTGCCTCCGTCCCTCACCCTCTTCTCCCCCTTTGCTTTCTCAAATGCTGAAATATTTGTAAGTAAATTTTAGACATCATGACATTTTACCCCTAAATATTTCAGAACATATCTTCTAAGAACAGGGACACTCTCCCAAATAACCACAGTGTCATCATCACACATAAGGCACTTAACATTGGTCTAATGATAGCCTCCATATACAGACCATGTTCTCAGTTGCACTATTACTGAGAATGTCCTTTATAGGTCTTTGCTGTTGTTGTTTGTTGTTTATTTGTCTCCTTTTTTAAGATTTAGGATCCAATCCAAGCCTTTGTATTGTATTTGGGTACCATACCACTTTAGTATAATTTGATTACATCAGGTCCTTTGCAACAGTTCAGACCAATTGTTTTGTACAGTGCCACACATTGTGTTTTTTTGGTTATTCATTATTATATCCCAGTTAAACACTTTTGCCAGAATATGACATAGGTGATATTGTGTACTTCCCATTGCATTACATTTGGAGGCACATAATGGAAACGTATCCCTTTACTGGTGATGCTAAGTTTAATCTCTTTTCTTACTGGTTTCCCTCCCAAATTTCCCACCATAAGTAATACCGGGGAGTGATACTTCAAAATCCTTTTTATGTCTTTTTCCTCAACAGCATTGCATTACATTAGCATCCATTGAATATCTTTGTCTGAATCCATTATTAAAATGGAAAATAGACAATAGTGATTTTCTAATTTGTTCATTCTGTGATCATTTTTAATGTACCAGGTTGCCTTTTGAGCATTTCCTCAAGGTCTCTCTGATTTTATTCTCTCTTTCATTCCATCTAAAAATAAGTTACCACCCCTCAAAATGGACACATTTCCCCAATCTCTCCTCCCCTATGACGAAGGGTACATACGCATCTGGACCTCATTGGGTTATTGAGTAATTATTTTCTTGCAATTCTACCATGTTTATGCATGTTAAATAAATTTTTATGTATTTTCTCCTATTAATATGCCTTTTTTTAAGTTCATTTTCAGCAAACCTTTAGAAGGCAGAGGGGAAGGCTTCCCTTAGCCCCTGCAGGATGAACAGCAAATTAGACACTATAAAAATCATTATTAAACACGAAGACCTAGTAAAAAAAACTATACGAAATGAAATAAAGAGAAAAATGTGATTCTAACAAATGCAGAATACCAATTAGCTGTGGAACAGTTCCAATGAACCTAAGGCACATGTATTTGGTGTTCCCTAAAGAAGAGAGAGAAAAAATTGAAAAAAAAAATATATTTTTTTCAAAAATGTGATAAAATCCATAATTCCGCAGATTCAAGAACCTCAACAAACCCCAACCACAAAAAACATAAAGAAAACTGGACCAGAGCACATCATAATCAAATTACTGAAAACCAAAGATACAAAGAAAATCTTGAAGGCAGCCAAAGGGAAAAAACCCTATAACATACAGAGAAACAAAGATAAGTGTGGTAGCAGTTTTCCCAGCAGAAATATTGCAAGACAGAAGACAATGGAGTGACATCTATAAAATACTAAAAGAAAAATAATGGCAACTTAGAAAATCATACCTAGCAAAAATAATTTTCAAATTACAAAATGAAATAATTTTACAGAAAAACAAGCTGAAAGAATACATCAACAGCAAGCTACATTAAAAGACATGATAAAGGAAGTCTTTCAGGAAGGGAAATAGTACCAGATAGAAATATGGTAGCAAAGAAGGAAGAACATCAGATGTGTTAACTACACGAATAAAATGGTAACAGCATGGATAAAAGTGTAAAATTTTTTATTATTATTTCAATCTATTCAAATAATAATTGATTAAACAAAAATAAAAACAATGTGCTGTAGTATTATATGTGTGTGTGTGTGTGTGTGTGTGTGTGTGTGTGTGTGTGTGTGTGTGTGTTTCTCCCCAGGAGGGGAGAAATGGTATTATACTATTGTGGGTTTTTATATGTGAAGTGGTATTAATATAATATTACTTTAAGATAGATCAAAATTAAAAACACAAACTGTAAACTAGAAAGTCATCACTAAAATAATAACGAAAAAGTATAGTTAATTATACAACAAAGCAGATAAAATAACCAAATAAGGGAGATGCATGCTGCCTATAAGAAATGCAGTTTAAATTAAAAAGATAATGTGATACCAGGTTAGCATTAGTTAAAAGAAAGCTGGAAGGCTATATTAATATCAAAGAACATTACCAGGGATAGTGGAGGCCACTTTATAGCGATAAAGGGGAATTAATCAAGAGAACATAACAATTTTAAATTTTTTATTAACATTGCCCCTAAACACAGAATTCAAACACTGGAAGCAAAATATCATAGAAAATCAAGAGAAATAGACAAAAATCACAATTCATTGGAAATTTAAATATCTTCTCTCAACAATTGATAAAACAAGTAGAGAGAAAATCACAAGAAAATTGTGTAATTGAACAACGCTATTGACAAACTTGACATAATTGACAGTTAAAAAACACGCTGAACAACAATAGAGTGCACTGTTTTCATGTTGTATCACAACATGGAATTAAATTAGAAATCAACAAAAGAAAGATCTCTGGAAAAATTTCCAAACATTTGAAAAATAACAAACATATGTCTAAATAACCCACGGGTCAAAGAAGAAATCAAAACTGAGATTAGAATGTATTTAGCAATGAAGGAAAATAAAAGCACAACTTATCCAAATTTGTAAGATGCCACTAAAGTAGTAGTTAGGAGGAAATTTATAGCATTAAATTGTGCTATTAGAAAAAAAAAAGGCCTTAAGTAAATGATCTGAACTTTCACCTTAATTTTTTAAAAGAACAGGAAATTGAACCCAAAGTAAGCAGAAGAAAGGAAAGACTAATGATCAAAACTGAAATTGATTAAATATAAAACAGAAAAACAATAGAGACAATCAAAGAAACCAAAAGCTAGTTCTTAGACAAACCATTAGCCAAAATGAGAATAATTGGGATATATTAATGCATCCTTATTTAATTTTACACGCACACACACACACACACACATACACATACATATACACAGACACACACATAGAGACACAAAACACGAACTGAAGTAAATTTTCTATTATTGGATGTGGGGAAAAATGGACCGTTCACTCACTGGTTTAACAGCCATCTATATTATCAAACCATTGATATCAGGAAATATAGAGGCTTTAAGGAACAATACCAAAAAGTAATTATCTTGACATTTTAATAAGATTTCACCAAAAACAATGGCAAAATTATGGGAATGATGACATTAGCCTGGATTAATTTAAGACTGACAGAAGCATGTTATTTTCCTTTCCCAATAATATGAAGTCAAAAGGGAAGTTACATCAAAAACCAGATGTGAGGTATATTAGTATTACCAATTCTCAGTGAGCCAGGATTTTTTTTAAACAGGGTCTTGCTATATTGCCCAGGCTGTAGTGCAGTCAGTGGTTATTCACAGGCACTATAGATCCTAGCACACAACAGGCTCCAATTTTAGGGCTTATTGGATCCTCTTGCCTCAGCCTCCCTAGTAGCTGGGACTACAGTTGGACACCACCATGCCCAGCAGGTTCTTTTTTTCTTTATCAACATTTCTCGATGTATGAAGCAGTTAGTATTGAGGATGGGAGATATGCATTATGACATATAGAGCAGAGTTCAAGGGATCACATTTTAATATATATTCCTAATTAGGGAAATACTTCAATTTTGTTAGGTGATGGTGTAGGGACAAAATTTTTATGGAAATATCAAAGTCTAAAATTTTATTAATTGGCAAAGTTAGTGACAAATATTTATATAGTTATATAGTTGTCCACCTATTTTATACCTGTAAAGGTAATTACATATTTACAATATTTTTCATGATTTGTGAAAACCTGAAAATTCTGTGTTTGGTGATTTTAAGAATGTTATGCCAGCTCCAATAATTTGCTCTTTTATTCTTTCCACTTGGGTATTAGAATTTTTAATGGCCAATATTCTCTTCTTTTAACAAAACTTTATTTTTTTCCCTCACATTTACTTTGATCAGATGGTCTGCGACAGATTTATATCCCATTTGTTACTTTTATTTTCTAAAATTAGTGATTCTAACCAACAGGTTCCTTCAAAGTTTCTCATTTAAGTTGCCATAAAATTCAACTCTTTATGTTTACATCAGTCTGCTCTCTCACCCCATCGTTCTTTTTTATCTCACAATTTCAACTCTAGGTCTTAATAACTGACCCCTGTTGATTGTCACATTACTTCAGATTTGGATTGACTTTCACACCAAAGTTCTACATTTCCCTATTCAAACTTCTTTTATCAGTAGGCACATGTCTGTGACACTTCTACCAAAAAAAACAAACAATCAGACACACACACACACACACACAGCCCCCAAAACACCACTTATATTTTGACTTGGTTTTCTTCTCACATCTTCTGAATATCTGAAAATGCCTTTCCTCTCCCCCAGAGTCCTATGTCATTTTACCCTTTTCACTGCTATGGCTATTGCCTTCACAGACTTTTTTTATTATAAAATTTCTGCCAGTGCCTTAGACAATAGGTAATTTAAATTATTGAGTTTGCTCTATTCTTACCAGATTCATCCAGGTATGAGACGAATATTTCTTTGAGCACTTAACAAGGAACCTCTAGTCATTTTCTTTGAGGAGTGACGTTTATGACCTGCAGCTTTAAAACCTGGGAGACTCAGTTACTTTGCTATGGGCATGGGTTGTTTTGGAGTCTCAGTTCTCCCCCTGTTATTTCTACGAAAATATATATATCCTTTAGACCCCAGGGTGAGGAAAAATTCTGTCCTTTGGAATAGATAGATACTGAATTGCTCTTGTGACCAACAGCAGTGTTGCTCCATGGCTTCCCTTAAGCAGGTTGACATCCAACTATGAAGAAGACTTCGTGGACAGTCTGGCCTTTGCTGCCCCTCCCCTCCCCAAAGATTATTTTAAAAAGGGGAAACTCATCCCACTGGTTACTGAAAAAATGCCACATTTCATTCTGGGTTCATCTCATACAATATTTTGTCTAAAATGATCAGGAAAATGACTATTCTGTTTGTTGCTCTTCCTCAAAAATGTGAGTGCTTGTTCACTTAGACAAATCTAAGTTTGGATTTCTACACAATTAAGCATTAAATAATGAGGAGTTGCTACCCCAAGGGTTGTTAAAAGAATGACCTTCAGTGCTTTCTCAGGGCCTTTCTCCTGGCTCTTTTCTCTTTGACAATTAAACATGCTTAATTCCCTTCCAACTTGAAAAATCTATGTCCCTATATTCACTGTGACTCCCTTCCTTTAATTTCTCAGTAAAGCCTCTTGAACAATTTTTTTTCTTAGTCGCTGACTCAACTTCTTTGTCTTTTATTTACCCTTAATGAACTGCAAGCTCACTCTGCTAATGCATCTCTATAAGTCCAATTGCAAACTCACTAAAGAGCTTCTTTCGCTAAGTCTAGTGAGTACTTTTCAGTTCTCATATAACTTGCACTCTTAGCACTCAACACTGTTGGCCACTTCCTCCTCCTTGAGACATCTTCTCCTTTAACTTCTCTAGAGCATAGTGGTTAAAAGAATAGGCTCCTTAGTCACCCTGTTTGAATCCAGGCTCTTACACTTAATGCAACCTAGGGCTAATTAACTAACCTCTTTGCACCTCATTTTCTTTATCTGTTAAATGGAGAGAATAATAATGATAATAGTACCTATCCAACTCTTAGGGTTGTGAAAAGGAGCCCTCTTGACACATAACATGCACGCAATAAAGATTTGCCATGATAAGAATATTATTTTATCTTATTACAGTATCGTTATTACTGTGCACGCATGCATGCACACATACACATACATACATTTATTTTTTTCTGTGTCTTCTTAGTCTCCTTCTCAGGACACAATCTGTGCTTCCTTTAAAAGTCTGTATCACCTATGATTATTTTCTTTACCCTCGTCTCTATACCCTCTCAGTGTTATCTCATTTACTCACATTGCTTAAATTAACATCTAATTGCTGATGACTTTCAGATTTATATCCTTAGCCCCAATTCTTTTTTCTGAGCTTTAGATACATATATCTATTTGCATATTAAACATTTCCAATATATGAAAAATAGGAACCTACAAATCAACATGTGCAATACTGAAGTCATCAAATACAGTTTTCTTCCAGTTGACCAATGTATGCTACAGTCACACCCTTACGAGTGAGGGACAAAAAAAAGAAGCCCCATTAACACAAAAGTAAATCCAAAAATAAACATGACAGCTGCTCTGCATGAGAAGGAATCAGCAAAAGAACTCCAGAAGTATGAAAAACCACAGTGAAAGGACACCCCCAAAAGGGAACACCAGCTCACCAGCAATATACCAACCAAAATGAAAATATTGAAATGACAGAGAATTCCAAACATGGACTGTAAGGAAATCCAAGAGTAAATGGGAAACCAACTCAAAGAAACCAGAAAAACAATTCAGGAAATGAATGAAAAATTCACTAAAGAGTTCAACATATTAAAAACAAATAGAACTTCTGGAATTGAAAAATCCATTTAAGGAAATACAAAACACAGTGGAAAGTTTAGGAATAGACTAGACCAGGCAGAAGAAAGAATCTCAGAGCTTGAAGACAACTCTGTAGAATTAACTCAGTCAGTCTAAAGTAAAGAACAGAGAATTAAGGGAATGAATAAAGCCTACAAGAAATATGGAATTTTGTAAAACAACTAAATATAAGAATCAGAGGTATCCCTAAGGGTGAAGAAGAAAATGAAAAAGGTCTGGAATAGAAGGAACACACTTCAAAATAATAAAATCCGTATAGGAAACATCCAAAGCCAACATGATACTGAATGGGGTAAAGTTGGAAGCATTCCCTTAAGAACTGGAACAAGACAAGGATACTCACTGCCACCAACTCTATCCAGCATAGTATTGTAAGACCTAGCCAGAGCAATCAGGCAAAAGAAAAAAAACAAAGGGCATCAAAATTAAAAAAATAGGATGTCAAATATTCCTGTTTGCTGATGAAATTATGTTATATCTAGAAAACCTAAAATACTTCTAGAATTGATAAGTAAATTCAGTGAAGTCTCAGTTTACAAAATTAATGTACATAAATCAGTAGAATTTCTATTCACCAATAGCAACTAAGCTAAAAATCAAATCAAGAACTCAAACCATTTACAATAGCTGCAAAAAAAACCCCAAAATCAAAACAAACAAACAAACAAAAAAGAAAACATAACTAGGAATATAATTAACCAAGGAAGTAAAAGACCTCTACAAGAATTATGAAACAGTGATAAAAGAAATTGTAGATGACACAAAAAATAGAAAAACATCCCTTGCTTATAGATTAGAAGAATCAATATTGTTAAAATTTCCATACTACCCAAAGTGATTTACAGATTCATTGTAACTCCCATCAAAATACCAACATCATTTTTTCACAGAATTAGAAAAAATCCAATTTTAATATGGAATCAAAAAAGAGCTTGAATAGCCAAAGTAATCCTGTAAGAAATAACAAATTTGGAGGCATCACATTACCTGACTACAAGTAATAATACAATGCTATAGTAACCAAAACAGCACGGGGCTGTCATAAAAGTAGACACACAGATCAATGGAACAGAATAGAGAATTTAAAAATAAAACCATGTACCTAGAACCAACTGATCTTCAACAAAGCAGGCAAAAATACACACTGGGGAAAGGATGCCATCCCTATTCAATAAATGGTGCTGGGAAAATTGGAGAGGAACATCTATAAGAATGAAACTGGATCCTTATCTGTCACCATAATAAACAATTAAGATGGATAAAAGACTTAAATGTAAGAACTGAAACCATAAAAATTATAGAAGAAAACTTAAGGAAAACTCTTCTGGATATTGGTCTAGGTATAGAATTTATGACTAAGACCACAAAAGCAATTACAGCAAAAACAAAAATAAATAAATAGGACATAATCAAACTAAAAAGTTTTTACACAGCAAAGGAAATAAGAGAATAAATAGACAACCTACAGAATGGCAAAAATATATTTTCAAAGTATACAAACAACAAAGGACTAATATCCATCATATATAAGCAATTCAAACAAATCTTCAAGAAAAAAACGACCCCGTTAAACATTTCAGGTACCTATGTTGCCTTTACATAGCCTAAGCCAGAGCTACAAGTGTGCCCATCCCCCGGACAGTGTGCTCTGCACCTGTTAGTTATGAATTTTTTTTTTATTTCAGGATATTGTGGGGTTACAAACATTTTGGTGACATTATGACTTTGCCACACCCAAACCATGATTTGAGGGGTGCCCTTTCCCCCCCTACAATGCTCGCTGCATCCATTAGTTGTAAGTTTATCCACCCCCAACCCCACAAGCCCCAAACAATATTACTACTGTGTGAGCACCTTAGTGTTGATCAGGTAGTGCCAATTTGATGGCTAGTACATGTGGTACCTATTCTTCGATTCTTGTGATACCTCACTTCGGAGGACGGGCTCAAGCTCAATCCAGGAAAATATAAGAGGTGATAGATCACTGTCATTTTTTATAATTGAGTACTATTCCATTATATACATATACCATATTTTATTAATCCGCTCATGGATTGATGGGCACGTGGGTGGTTTCCACATCCTTGCAATAGTGAATTGTGCTGCCATAAACATTCTAGTGCAGATGTCTTTATTATAGAATGCCTTTTGTTCCTTCGGGTAGATGCCTAATAGTGCTGTTGCTGGATCAAATGGTATTTCTATCTTTATCTCTTTGATGTATCTTCAAATTCTTTTCCACAGAGGTTGCACTAATTTGCAGTCCCACCAGCAGTGTAAGAGTGTTCCTATCTCTTCACGTCCTCACCAGCATTTGTTGCTTTGGGATTTTTTGATAAAAATGTTTGTGTCCCCATAATATTCTGAAATTTTAAAAAAATAATTAATTTTAAAAAAAGAACTCGAATACAAAAAAAAACCCATTAAAAAGTGGGCAAAAGACATGAACATACCTTTTCAAAACAAGTTATACAAATGTCCAACAAACATATGAAAACACAGCTCAACATCACTAATCATAAGGGAAATGCACATTAAAACCACAATGACATACCGCCTTATCATTGTCAAAATATCCATTATTAAAGGGCCAAAAAAATCACAGATGTTGTTATGGATGTGGTGAAAATGGAACACTTATACACTGTTGGTGAGAATATAAATTAGTAAAATCTCTATGGAAAACAGTATGGATATTCCTCAAAAAATAAAAAGTAGACCTACCATTCAATCCAGCAATCTCACTATTGGTTATCTATCCAAAGGAAAATAAGTCCTTTTATAAAAAGACACATGCACTTTTTTATTCATTGCAGCACAATTCACAATAGTCAAGATATGGAATCAACCTAAGTGCTAAGTGCCCATAAACTGATGAGTAGATAAAGAAAATGTGGTTACACACACACACACACACACACACACACACACACACGCTCACACACTCACACATAGCATGGACTACTAGTCAGCCATTAAAAAGAATGAAATGTTTTTGCTGCAACTTGGTTGGAACTGAAGGCCATTATCCTAAGTGATGTATCTCAAGAATGGAAAAACAAATATTGCATGTACTCACTTATAAGTGGGAGGTAAACAATGAGTATAAATGGTCGTACGGAGTGGTATAATGGACTTTGGAGACTCATAAGTGTGCAGGGTGGGAGGTGGGTGAGGGATCAAAAATTTACCTATTGAGTACATTGTTCAGGTGACAGGTACACTATAAGTACTGACTTCACCACTGTACATTTCATACATATGCCAAAAAACCTCTTGCTCTGCCTAAATCTATTGAAAAAATGTGTTAAATACATTTTTTCTAGTCTCAATACTAACTGCACTAGTAGATTCCTTGGACATCACTCATATACTCAGAACTAAGGCCATAACAGATATGTTGTACCTGTATATGTTTTCATATACCAGGAAAACTGACAATGCTAAATGGTTCCATTATTGCTCTATACTTTGTTTTAAATGGATCATCATGAATTCCTCTGGATCTTTAAATTTAGTTGCTTTGTAACTACACATATTCTTAACTCTCCCATTAGCTAACATCCTATTCTTGCTTTGAGTCAGCCTTTTCTGATAATAATAGTAATAGTAATAATAATAATAATAATAATAATAATAAAAAGAACAACAGTGGTAGTAGCAGCATACTTACTAAGTGCTAGGTACTGATTACTTTTTGTTTATCTTACTTAGTCCTCATAACACTAAGAATCTAGTAGCAATCTCTCCATTTTTTTAGATTAAGAAAACTGAGATAAAGAGGTATTAAATAACTTACCCACAGTAACACAGCTAGTCAGTTAAAGAGGATAGGGACACTCATACACTGCTGGTGGGACTGCAAACTAGTGCAACCTCTGTGGAAAGCAATATGGAGATACCTTAAAGAGATACAAGTAGAACTACAATTTGATCCAGCAATCCCATTGCTGGGCATCTACCCAAAAGAACAAAAGTAGCTCTATGAAAAAAACACCTGCACTCAAATGTTCATAGCAACACAGTTCACAACTGCAAAGATGTGGAAACAACCCAGTGTCCATCAATACATGAGTGGATTAATAAACTGTGGTATATGTATACCATGGAGTACTATTCAGCTTTAAGAAACAATGGTGATATAGCACCTCTTGCATTCCCCTGGAAAGTGCTGGAAGACATTCTACTAAGTGAGGTATCCCAAGAATGGAAAAACAAGCAACACATGTACTCACCAT